>NW_019168026.1:10789810-10849678 GCF_002303985.1 Durio zibethinus
TAAACAAAATATAAAAGCCTTGTTATAACATTTTCTCATTTTTAACTTTATTTCTACCCAATCTTTTTATTAAATTATACATTTCATTATCTGCTAGTATAATAAACCGATGACAATGGCGGACTCCACTCCACTATGCTGCGCATTTCAGTAAACGTTCAATTGCCAAAGTTTTGTTGGAAAAAGATGCGTCTGCCGCTTATATAAGTGATAAAGAGAGAGGGATGTCGGCTCTTCATATGGCAGCTTGGCAAGGCGAGCAAGGGATAATGGAAGAAATTATCTCCAATTGTCCAGGTTGCTGCGGAATGGTTTAAATCGATACAATTACAACCAATAAGAAAAAATCGATTCCATCTAAACCAAACGTTATGATTTCAAATTAATTTTTAATTTTTTTGGTTTTCTCTCATCCTTACCTTTCATTATGTATTCCATTTTTCCCTTTTTGCAATGATTTTTTTTTGTATTTCAAATCCTAATTTTGATTATTTATTATTATTTAAATTATTTATTTATCACAATGATTGAATTGATAAATATTTCTTTAATTCTTCTGTCTATGAAAATAAAATAAATGAAAAAAATCAAGAAAAATTATTACTATATTTTAAATTAATATATTTTCTCTCATTTTGTTTTGCATTAATTTCTTCTTTATATTTCATTTCCTAATTCTGAGTATTTATTATTAACTTACTTATTTATTATTATTGTTTTTTACTATGGAATTATTATTATGTGAATTGATTCTAAAAAAATTATTGAAAATAATAAGTTTATAATCTTTCTTCTATACAAGAAAATTAAACTAAATGAAAAGAAAATCTTTAAAAGTTAGATTAGCCTAATTTAATTTTCTTTAATTTTTTTTGTAATTTTTATGAAGCAGTTTATCCCTAAAAAGATAATAAAAAAAAAGAGAAAATATAAAATAAAAATATTTACAAAAAATAGATAAATGAAAAGAAATTTAAAAAAATGAAAATGAAATTGGAAAAAATCTCATGGGATCCTTTCAATATATTGTATAGATTTGTAAAGGAAACAATAAATTAGGAATTTATTAAAGGAGACACATGCATGTTATTGTTAATTATCTAAACTCTGCATATAGTAGTTAGAGTTTAATATTTTCCTATCAGTAATTAAAAACTTTGCTTATAGTAGTCCACTTTTAAAGAGTAATAAAATGTAAAATTATGTAGTTAATAAAATACTCATATAATCTCAATTTTTTATCCATCTTTTCTTTTTTAAAACCCAAAAAAGCCAAAATCATTTTATAGAGTAAATAGTAATCGTTATCCTTAAAATGTCGGTTCCCTTTGGATTTTCAAAGTCACCTTTTTCAATCCTCATATTTGTAAGCGATGACGCCTTGGTCTTTTATCAGTCGTTAAATCATTTCAGACGTTAGAATTCTTATCATGTGTCTTACACTTGACATCGGTTAGTATGCACGGAAAATTGATGACTTGAAATTTTTTAGAAAGGAAAAGGTAAATATTAAGTACAGGCAAATAATAATTTTTCTGAAATTGAAAAAAAAAAAAAAAACTAAACAAGTTTTGAAAAGGAGAGAATAGTAAAATCAAGCAGGGTAAGCTTTATACCTTTCTTTCGGTCATTTTGGTCGGAATATTGCCCGGGACTTCCATCCTCTGTACTTGAAGTGCACGATCTAGAAGAAAAGAAGTTAAGAGAAAACCAACCAAGGAGCTGAGAGCAGGCCCCGCATTAAGTAGATATTGGAGACGGCGTGTACCCATTAACATTCTTTTCATTGAACAAAAGATTTCTATTTGTGAAATCATTAATCTTGTTATCAACTAAGAATCTCTTAAGTTTTTTGGGAGATACTGCAACGACAGCAAAGTGAAGAAAATTCCAGCCTCTTTTGTCCACCATTCCGCAGCAACCTGGACAATTGGAGATAATTTCTTCCATTATCCCTTGCTCGCCTTGCCAAGCTGCCATATGAAGAGCCGACATCCCTCTCTCTTTATCACTTATATAAGCAGCAGATGCATCGTTTTCCAACAAAACTTTGGCAATTGAACGTTTACCGAAATGCGCAGCATAGTGGAGTGGAGTCCGCCCATTGTCATCGGTTTGTTTTGTTAGTTGCATTTTTGCCTCTATTAGTTTCCTTACTGTCTCTGTCATTACCAAAACACAACAAAAAGATCAAAAAGTTCAACAACAGCAGTACATGTGAATTTATTTAATTTTGAAAAATGAATGACCAAGACTATGCATTTGTTTTGTTTTATTTTCCTTGTTTGGCCAGGGGAGAAACAGAACATGCGTTCCCATTGGCAGAAAAAGCAACGAGAATAGCCATTGAGTAAATTATCCCAAAACAACAACAACAACAATAACACAAAATAATGAACTGATCACTTACTTTCATCTCCGGCCAGGACTGCTGCATGCAAAGCTGTTCTACCATTGGGGCCGCCATAAACCGTTGATTTGCAATTATCTAACATCTCAGTAACCATACCGTGATATCCTCCCTCGGCAGCTAAGTAGAGTGGAGTCTCACCGCTTGTATTAGCGGAGAAAGCAAAATCAGGATCTTCTTTGACCAATAGTCGCAACACATCAAGATGGCCATATCGAGCGGCCAAATGGAAAGCAGTATTTTCTTCCTCATCCCTCATTCTCAGCATCTGCCTCGCCCCGGTTGCATCCAACCCTCTCTCCGGGTCTTCATGTAGCACTACATTGGCGCGTTCAATAAGGACTTTGACTATGCCAGAATGCCCATGTCTTGCTGCAATGTGCAATGGGATTTCCCAGTTGGCATTGCGTTGCAGTAGCAGTGATGGGCACTTGTTGACAAGTTGCTCCACAAAGTTAATGGAGAATTCTCTTTCGAATACCCTTTTCTGAAAACACGGAAACGCTCTAACATTTTTGACTACCAGGCGTCCTCCGGTTCTGGAGTAAATATGAAGCACCGTGTTTTGGCTTCCGTCAACCAGGCAATCAAGAGCAACTTGGCAGTCACTAAATGCTTCCACGTCACCATCCGCCGCAGCTTTGAACAAAAACAAGGTCCATGTAGGTGATAGCCTTTTCTTCCATAGGCTGTTCAGAGGGAATGGATGAGCTAACTGAGGGATTCAGCTGCATCATTATAAGTTCCATAGGCTGTTCCACCATGAGGGATATCATATTATATTTGGCAATACAGTCAAGGTCGTCTTCTCTTGTCCGTAATAAATTTAAAACTCTCCCAAAAGTGAACAAAACAGTATAAAAGAAAAAAATTGCAACGAGACAAGTATTTGTCTTAACGTGTAAAATCAAGCAGAAGACTTTATTTAATGTGATAAGAGACAAGTATTTGCCTGAACGTGTAAAACCAAGCAGAAGACCTTATTTTCCAAAGAGAAAATGAAATTAAATGAGGCCTTTTTCTCAGGCCACTTGCTGTATGGAGAAGTTAGTGGGAGTGCCAACAAAAATAAGATCCGAAGGAACAATACAATTGATTAATTCAACGTCTTCATATTTAACAGCTTAATAATTTGTTAATAGGGAAAATAAATTATAGAAAAACATCCTAATCATGTTATTTGCTAAGGATTAGTAGCTGTGGAGAATTTTATTATTTATAGCTCCAACAATAATTGTCCTTCGCAATTCTGGAAGAATATATTAGTTGAAAAAAACAAGTAGAGGTGTCCACGGGGTGTCATATGGACTTCTCCATTAAGCTTAAAATATTAATTTCATAAACTAAGGTATTGTAGACATTTATCTGTGTTCGGAGTCTATCGAGTCGATTTTTATTATTGTAGTTATTTTTATTATCATTTTTTAGTTTAGTGTATCTAAAAAAATTTAATTTATATACATGCTCTAGGAATATCAAGACAATGAGAAAAAAAATATTAAAATGATATAATCTATTTCTTAAGCATCCTAAAATACCTTTACTTATAGGATGCGTCTTGCCGTCTTAGAAATAATTATGGAATGATTTATAATTTTTGAATGACTAATTAATTAAAATGAATTTAAAAACCAAATCAAGATCAATAATACTATTTTAAATTGAGAGTAATTTATACTTGATGATTATAATAATCAAACATAATTGTATTAACTTGTTTGGGAGAAATTGAAAAAGAAAAGATTTTGAAATTAGTGTAATAATGGTAATGAAATCCATTTGATATTATATATACCAAAATTAATTTTAATTTTTTAATCATCTATTAATTATTTTAAAATAATATACATATATATTAAACATATGTATATATAAATATATATATATATATATAGTTTAAATGGTTGAGTAAATAAATAGGTCATAGGTTAAAAAATTGACAACCAATTTTTTTTTTTTTTACACAATGTAGTTTAAGAGTTGAATATTTACAATTGCAAAAGTGGTGACAAAATTATTCTATGATGATGGAACTTAAAGTTTTATTATCTTTAATATGAATTTAATTGGAAGTGATTTAAGGTAAATAATAAAGTATAAATGTAATTAATTTATTAGAAGATACATGATAATTTTTTAAAATTGTTTACATGTCAATTATATTAGCCATCCACATTGAATAATTTTTATTTTTATCAAAAGTTTTGGCTTTTATATATTTATATAAGATTATATAAAATAATATATATATATATATATATATATGAAACGTGTGCGTGCGCGCGTGTGTGTATAGCATAACTTAAATGATAGAGTAAATAAATAGGTCATAGGTTAAAAAATTGGCAATTGAATTTTTTTTTACACAAATATAATTTAAGAGTTGAATATTTATAATTGGAAAAGAAAGTGACAATTATTCTATGATGATGGCAATTAAAGTTTTATTGCCTTTAATATGAATTTAATTAAAAGTGATTTAAGGTAAATAATAAAATATAAATGTGATTTATTTATTAAAAGATATATGACAACTTTTTAAAATTGTTCACATGTCAATTATATAGGTTAGATAATTTCCTTTTTGGTCAAAGGTTTTGACTTTTATATATTTATATAAGATAGAAGATGTATGTTTGATTTAATTTTTATTGAATTTATCTAATTAAATTTTAATTAATTAATTTAATTATTTAATAATATAATACTTGATTATCATTATAATTTTTTGTATATTTATAATTTCAAAATATAGCATAAATTTAAGAAAAAAAATTAATCCTTTCAGCGTTGAAATCGGGGAATTTAACAACTTCTTTGTCGGATCTGTTGGTGTAATGAACCATAATCATTAAAATATATTTACCATAAAGTCTATATATCTACCATATTTTAATGCAATGGTATTATTATATTATGGTAGTACATGTCATTATCTCCGATATTGAAGACTATTGAAGTCTATCATCATATTGAAGTCTATACATCTATCATATTTTAATGCAATGTTATTATCGTATTGTATATGTCGTTGTCTTCAATATATATCTATCGTGTTGAAGTCTATATATCTACCATATTTTAATGCATATGGTTTTATTAAAATAGGGTCGGTATATGTTCTCTTTCATATATATCTATCATATAAATATGGTAATCTGATAGATATATATTGAGTTAAGAACTACTATTATCGTCTCATTTAATAATTGAAATTAAATCCCTCTATTTGTATATTTATGTATAAAATATAAAAATTATCATATTAAATTTATATTGACATAATAAATACAAAACATTTTTTTTTTATTTTTATCCATCCACATACAACTTTCCCTAAATTTTAAATCATTGCTTTCATATTTTTTTTGTTCATATAATTTTTATGTCGTATTTAAAATTTTTAAGTCTAATTGAAATAGATGAATTTGAAATATTTTTAAAAGGTTATTTTTTAAGGTTGCAAACATAAAATTTTGGTTTTATATTGATGTAAAGTTGTAGAAATCCGACTTAATTTATGAATATTGTTTACTTTGACTTAGTTTTATGGTTTTATTTCATAAAAAATATTTTACAAATAAATATATATATCATATAGTTACTACAAGAAAATGAAAGATTAGTGGCAGTTTTGTAGCAGCGTTTCATTTACAAATACCATTAACTTTCGTGTTTTTATAAAACTTAAGGCGTTTATTATCAAAACGCCACTAAATATTTAAATAGCGGCGTTGTTACTTATAAACGCCATTAAAGACAAAAAAAGTAGTGGTGTTTATCGACTAAAACGCTTTGAATAATCCTTTCTAAAAAATTGGAGTGATTATTGAAGGTATTTTTTTGTAGAAAATGCATTGAATAATCCCCTTATAAAAAATAGATAAGGGATTATTGAAGGCGTTTTCTACAAAAAAACACCTTCAATAATTCCCCTAAAGAATTGTAAAGGATTATTGAAGGCATTTTTGATCAAAAATATCTTCAATAAATCTCCATGTCAATAAATCTACCACAAATGGAGTAGCATTATCGGTTGGAGTATATGGTCATTAACCATAAGATTGTAAGTTTGATCCCTTCCTTCAGCATTTTTTGGATTTTTTACACCTTCAATAATCGCCTCCAATTTTTTTAAGAGAATTATTGAAGGCGTTTTTGGCAATAATCCTTCAAAAAACCTAAAAAATGCTGAAGAGAAGAATCAAACCTACAATTTTATGATTAATAACCGTATGCCCTAACTGACAATGCTACTCTATTTTGGGCAGATTCATTGACAAAAAGATTTATTGAAGGTGTTTTTGATAAAAAATACTTTCAATAATCCTCTACAATTTTTTAGAGAAATTCTCGAAGGCGTTTCTGGCAGAAAACGCCAACAATAATCGCTTTTATTTTTTATGAGCAGATTATTCAAGGCATTTTTTGCCTGAAACTCCTTCAATAATCCCTTATAAAAAATTGGAGAAGATTATTGAATGCGTTTTTTTGCATGAAACACTTTTAATAATCCCCTCATAAAAAATGAAGAGGATTATTGAAGGCATTTTTTTTTACAGAAAATGCCTTCAATAATCCCTTCTAAAAAATTGGAGGGAAATTATTGAAGGTATTTTTAGCCAAAACGCCATCAATAATCTCTTCTAAAAAATTGGAAGGGATTATTAAAGGCGTTTTTGGTCTAAAATGCCTTTAATAATCTCCTTATCAAAATTCAAAAAGATTATTGAAGGTGTTTTTTACCTAAAATGCCTTTAATAATCCCCTCTAAAATATTTGAGGGGATTATTGAAGGCGTTTTTGCTCCTTATCAAAATTTAAGGGGATTATTGAAAGCATTTTCTTGCCTTATGATATTTTTGATACTTATTTGTACTTTTTGAACCTTGTTTAAGCCATATTTTATGACTAATCAGCTGTCTTATAAGAAGTTTATGCTTTCCATATATCTTTGCTGGTGCAACTTAAAGCACAAACTGATATTTTACCTTTCATTTTTCTTGTCAGAACCTGATCTGCTATCATTTTCATTTTCTCTCCAACCAAATAGCTTTTAATTTTCAGTTTTCTTAATTGAATCTTGTTACAATTTTAGGTTTCTACACTCTTTTTGAATGTTCTTTAAGGTTTTCATAACGAAATTTACAAATTCTCATGATTTTCTTTTCAAATTCTATAAAATTCAGGTTGAACTCAAATATGGTTTCAAAATTGCACACCTAACCTATCTTTAGTCTTTTGATCAAAACTCAGTGAATTCTAGCTTGATTTACTTCAAAAATTTTTCCTAGATTCCTAGTTCATAAGGCTATAATCTAGTAAAAAGTCACCCTCCAATTCCATTTGTACAAGTATAGTTAATTCTTCAAATTTAAGGCTGAATCTAGAAGGCAGAATGATCCATGCATGAGAACTTGATGAATGATGATCCTCTCTCCTTCTAGGTGTTTGATTTGATTCTTTCATACTTTACATTCTTAGTTTTACATGTTTACTCGTTATTTTTTCATTGATTGCATTTATTTTCATGAATTCATTTGGTTTTTGGATAGATTTAGTTGTTAATGCTCTGTTTTTCTCTGTTTTGAGTATCACTTGAATTGCTAGTTCATTAAGCTGGTTTTTCTCTATTTTGCTGCCATTTTCTTATTGAATTTTGTAGCAAACTTGATAGATGAATTGTTTCTTAGCTCATTTCAAGTTCATTTTCATTATAAGCTTCTAGACTTAATTTTTTCTTTCAACAACTTAGTGAGTTTCGATTGAATTTCACTTTATATTTTAGTTGTTTCTAGTTAATTATTGTATTTTCTTGCACTTTTTGTTCTTCAAATTAGTTTTCCTTTTGGTTCCTTAATTGATCTTTTCAATTCCAGTTTATGATCACTTGCTTTAGCATCAATTAGATGTAGATCAATTAATTCACATTTGGTTACAAGTTAGTTGTTAGTTGCAGTTTTGTGTTCTTTTATTACATTGTGCCGTTTTTTTGCAACTTTTTCTTTTCAAATTGATTTCTCATGATTTTTTTTGTAGATCTTTGAAATTCCAGCTTGTTTTGAAGAAAATTTAAAGGAACAAAAATGAAAATTCAGATTTAATAGACTAGTTTTGAGATGTATTCTATTTCAATTATATGTGTGTGTCTAGGGTTGGAGTTGGATTTGTTTTGAACCAATTGCTTTAAAGTTTGGGCTACTACACTTGTAATGTTGATAACTTATCTGTAGAAGAATTTCCTTTATTTAATGTATCCTAAAGTTGATATGTGTTAAGATACTCTTACTTGTTTATTTGAATGAAGATCTACATGTGGCCAAAGGGTTATTTTATCCCAAAAGTCAAGGAATTTGGGCTTTTTCCATAAATTGGTATGATTGAAAAAGGTTAAAAAAGGATGTTTTGGCTTCAAGCTTTTAATATCGAAACAAGAAATTAAGTTAATTGTTTTAGTATGACCCATTATAAAAAAATTAGTTTTAAGGTTCAATCTAATTATTTTGTCGCACCTATAAATCACACTCATCTTGCTATTAATGATTGAGTTTGGGAGTTATATGCAACATGCCCTTTGTATTTATATCTCTTTCAATCAGAAACTTTTTTGTTGATGTCATCCCTTTAAATCTTATTCTTCTTCTAACTTTGTATCATAAAATAGCATGGCTAGCAATATTTTACATGTGTATGCCAATTGGATATGCATTCAGATGTGTTTACGATGGAATAGTAAGTTTTCTTTTCTAGCTTTTTTATAGGTATTTATTAAACTGATCTCCTTAATTCCTTCCTAGTTTAAGAATAAAAGAACCATCCTTATTTCAAATATGCCAAGTTTTACTACTGTCCATATTTTATGATGCTCTATGCTCTGCCCATATGTTAATATGAGATAACTAGCTAACAAGTTAGCAATCATTTAAATTGGCATTTTGCATTTTGGGTGGAAACCATTGTGATGCTTCCATTTGCTATTATGGATTTTATTATGAAGCCTTTGCAGTTGAAAGGTGCATACTGTAGACCTATAAACTTGGATTGGTCTTCTATACTTTTTCCAATTACTTTATAATGATTCCATGATACAATTTTTGCTGCTGCTAAGTCTAAAAAAGCATTGATCTCTGTAGACACAGCTGTACCATCAGTTCAAGGTGTAGCATAGTTGATTTATCCATTACACAATTTGCATTTTCCTCTTGAAACTCTATTGTGTGGTCATTTTATTTTGAAAGATTGGTTTATTTCCCTCTTGAAGCATTTAAATCCATTTATTTCTATGAATTTATTTATGAGCTGAAAATATGATTTGAAATGGTTTATCTTATAAACTTCATGGAATCAAATAATCTTTATCTTTTTCCAATGCAATCAAACATGAACTTGATTGAGGATCTATCTCTCAGCCTTTCGTATATTCTATTCCCTCAAATTATATGGCATTGCATTTCAAGTCTAGCAATTTCATAATGAAATATGCAAAATGGAAGAACTATGATTATGAAAGTCATTTTTGTGAAATGCACTAAGAAAGGGAGTGTACATCCCTTTGCCTTGTGCATTTATCTAGATCATTGGCCAAAAAATATATCTTAGTTTGTTGCTTTGGTTAAATCTGTTTCTCTGTTATTTCTGCATGTATGTAATAATGAGATATTGTATATCTTCCTTGATTTTATCTTGCATTACAAATTTTATGGTACTTTTTATAGCTTACCCAGTGACATTTTTCAATCAGGATAGAACATGAAGTTGTGGAAAAGATAAATGAAATGCACTATGATGCATTTCTAACAACACATTTTGAGGTTCCTGGACAAATGTTCTCTTTAGCAATGGAAGCCAATAGGAGGAATGGGCATTGTAGGTTCCATTCAAAGCAAGCGCGACTCCTTCCATAGAGTCCGTTAATGGGTAAGAGGAAAACAAATGCAAAGTGGAATGTTATTGTATATACTAAACTTTGTGTTACATGTATATTGGAACAAATTATGTATTTAGATATTAAAATATTTATAATATTCAATTTATGAATTTAAATTCATTTTTATTTCTTTTAACAATTTTTATTTAGTTATAATAAATATTAAAAGAAAATTAAAAAACAGTAAAATTTTTTATTTAGTGGCATTTGTATTTAAAAATGTCACTAAATGCTGAATTTAGTAACATTTGTATCAGAAAACACCATTAAATTTAGTGGCGTTTTTACTACAAACGCCATTATTTTCAGCATTTTACGGTGTTTTTAAACATAAACGTCGCTAAATTAGTGGCATTTTTTTATATAACCGTCACCAAAGTAATGGCGTTTTTTTTATTAAAAACACCAATAAATTAGTGGCATCTCAAAGATACAAATTAGTGGCATTTTCCAAAAAATGTAACGTCGTCATTTTTCATGATGCGTGTATAGCCGACACTCTGACTGGCATTTTTCACAAATGTCGTAAATATTTTAGTGGCATTTATAAGCACTGTTAAATATTTAAAAAAATGCCACTAAAAACCTAAACCTTGTGTGTGTATCTCCACACTTAATAAATATGGGATCGGGGCACACAATAGTGCAATTTAAACAAAGGTGATTGGAATGAGAGTAATGAATGAGGATATAAAAGGGAAAGAGGATTCCATGATTTGCTTTAGAAAAATTAATTGTGTGCTAGCACTTGCCTTGGCTTAGTCGAATAGGAGAGCCTTAATTAGCCAGCCAAATTATTTATCCAAAAAAAAATTAGCAGCCAAATTAATTGTAATGACGTAGTTGGATCCCCCAGTTAGCTCATTCATTCCCTTTCGTTCTGAACAAACTCAACAAGCAGAGGCTATGACCTACATGGACAGTGATTTGTTCAAAGATTCAGAAAATGGTGTCATGGAACTATTGTTAATTAATTTAAGAAAAACAAAAATAGTAAGAAAGAAGAAAATATGGCTTTGAGGCGTGAATAACACTATCTTAAAGGCAATTATGCCTATAGGATATAACAAAGCCTTAAAACTCTTTAAATTAGAAGTAGTGAAATTGGTTAGGCAGAAAGATCTATTTATAATAAAATGAATAGTCATCAATCAAGCCAATTCAAAAAGTTATGATATTTTGTATAGTCATAGTTTATTGTTTAAATAAACTTTATTTAAACAATCATATTTTTCACTGTTTAAACATATTTATTCAGAATTAGTAATATTTTGAAATAAATAAAAAATAATAAAAATAAAAAGATTTAAAAATTAAATCAATTTGCCAAACAAGCCCAAGTGCCCATCTTTGACTTTTTAAAATTGTATGACCCACTAGGAAAACTCTCAACAAGCCTAAATGACTTAGCCCACTCCGACACTTCGTTCAATTACTTAAATAATATAAGTAATTTCTTTTAAACCATATATAAGTGATCTTTCTACTCAATGTGGATTCACCACATTCTAAACTACCAACAACTATTTGAAAAGTGTCAAGTTGATCTTCATTGCCTGGTTGATGGAAGGCAAGACACAGCGCTCCATATTCACTCCAGAACCGGAGGACGCCAGGTAGTCAAAAATGATAAACGGTTTCTGTGTTTTCGGAAAAGGAGATTTGAAAGATATTTCTCCGGTAACTTTGTCAAGCAACTTGTCGACAAGTGCCCATCACTGCTACTGCAACCCAATGCCAAAGGAGAAATTCCATTGCACGTAGCAGTTAGACATGGTCATTCTGATATAATCAAATTCCTTATTGAACGCGCCAAAGTATTGGAGCGTGAAGACCTGTAGAAAGCGTTGGAAGCAACCAGGAAGAAGCAGATGCTGGGAATGGCAGATAAGGAGGGAAATACCGCTTTGCATATGGCAGCTGAAAGTGCTAACCATGATGTGGTGCGACAACTGGTGGAGGAATTAGATCCTGACTTTTCATCCTCCGCTAATAAACGCGGTGAGACTCCAATCTACATAGCTGCCAAGGGAAGCAATCCTTCGGTGTCTGAGATATTGAATAATTGCAAATCAATGGAATGTGGCGGCCCTGATGGTAGAACTGCTTTGCATGCAGCAACCATGGTCGGGAAGGAAGGTAAGTGAGCTTATTATTTTGTGCGATCCGCTGTTGTTTTGGGTTAATATAATTAAGACTATGATTGACACTTTTACTTTTTTTTTTTTTAAATTGAATTAAAAATTAGAAATTTAAACATAATAGAAAACCAAAGATAAATATAAAAAAAAAAAACCAAAACAAAAATATCTTTTGAACAAAATTTTTTTAGTCTTTCACTCCTCATTTCACGTCATTAACCAAGTAATTAAACCACTTTTCCACTTGGCAAGGTAAGAAAAAAATAAATTCTTTTTTTTATATATACATTAAAAAAAAAGGTTCTTATCTTGATGTGGATATGATAATGTGGCAAAGTTCTTGCCATGTCTTAGGAGCTCGGTTCGTGATCTTTTAAGGACTAAAGCAGCAAACAATAATATTTATCTATAATATAAATTTGACATATTTTTGGGTGCAATGTGGCATCTCATGAGCTTTTTTATGTTTAATAATTAATTTTATTATTATTTTTTTAATTTTGTATTGAATCTATTTGATATTTTTATTTTTTTGTTATTTTAAATTAGATATTTTTGTAAAAAATAACAATAGAGGTGCAGATAAGACATTCATTTTTTTTTCTTTTTTGTTAATTTATTATTAAATTTCATAAGAAAATGAGGCCAAAAAGTAATGTCACCTAGTTGTCCACGTGGCAACACTATTCGGCTTTTTTTGTTAAGTTTTCTAATTTTTAATTAAATAAATTTCGTGAGAAAATAAGTTAATATAGATAAAAATGACAAAATAATCCATTTTTATGGATTTTGACCCCTTCAGATCTAATAGGGGGGTTCTTTTTTTAAATTGATATTTGGTTGGGAGAGGATTTATTTTTTCAAAAATCGTGATTGGATCGGAGGCAAGTTTAGTTTTTTTTTTTGTCTCGGGATATAAAAAAATATGTTTATTTATTATTTATTTAATTATATATATACATGTATTATATTAATAAATTTATTTTTAATATATTAATTTGATACAAATACAACATTTGTATATAATTAAGATGAAATTATATAAAAAATTATATTTTTATTAACATTATACTAAATTAAAATTATTAAATTAATTTCAAATCAAATTAGGTCAAATGTATGCATATATATATATATGTATATATAGCTGGTCAAAATCAGGTATATAAAAAAAATATGATGTCAAGTAAGAGTTGGAGTATGATTAAAATTATTAAAGAGTCGGATCGACGTTAGGTCAATTTTCCAATCCAACCAGCACCATATCTAAATGTAAGGTGTCTATGTGGCACCCCCATTTGTCTTTTTTTTTTTTTTTGCTTTGGCCTTTTCTCTAATTTTAGCTTTTTTTTATTAATTATCTATTTTAGTATTTCTTAATTATGTTTGGAAAGATAAATGGTTAATAGAGGTCTTCACATGACACCCCCGTTTGGTTTCCTTTTTTTGGCCTTTCATTTTTTGTTTTTTTTTTTAATGAGATAAATTTCGTAAAAAAATAAGTCACCTAGAGATAGGAATGATAAAATAAATTGTATTTGATAGGTTTCGACCCATCTCAATCTAATAGGGACAATTTTTTTCATTTGAAAATTGGGACCAGGTGGGGGTCGGGGGCAATTTTTTTCTTTTTGAAATTTAGGATCGAATTGGAGGTGGGTTTGTCTTGCTTCGACCTCCTTGAGATATATATAAAAAATATATATTTCATTATTTATTTATTTATTTTTATATTTATATATATGTATTATATTAATCAAATTATTATTTAATATTAATTAAATAAAAATTATATTTATATATAATTTATATTAAAAAATAATTATTTTATTTTTTTATAATTGAGACTATCAAGATTTGATCTTTGATCACTAGAAGTATAAGTTCAACACTTTATCAATAGATCATGTAGTTGGCAAAAAATTATATTTTTTAAATATTTTACTAAATTAAAATTATTGAATTCATTTTAAGTCAAGCTAGATCAGATGCAATTACAAATATATGTGTAAGATTGGAGTCGAGTATAAAAAAATAACTCGATACCAATTCTGAGTTGGAGCCAATTTGAATTATTATATAATCAAAACGGGTTTAGGCAAGTAAAAAGCAATCTTGACCTAACCAGTTATCATCCCTAAACAGAGGTATCTACATAATACTTAAATCTCACTCCTTTTCCTTCTTTTTATTTTTTGACCCATTCCTTTTTTTTAGTTTTATCTTTCTTTTGTTTTTTTTTTCTAATTTTTAATTTTAGTATTTCTTAACTACATTTTAAAAGATAAAATTGAAAATGTGAATTTTGATTTGATTTGTGATATAAGTTATAAGAAAGAAATACACATTGTACATAAATTAATTAATAAATTTTCACTAATCAATAGTCACAGTACCTGGTGGATACAAGACTAAGCAAGGCATTGCGACCTTGAGTCGTGACTCAGCTTTTCAAGCCTTCATTATAACAGATACCCTGGCATTTGTTTCCTCTCTTTTAGCCATCTTCCTTCACTTTCTCTTTGTGCTTTTCTCTCCGACCAAATTCTATGTCCCAGTTCGTTGGAAAAGTCTGGCGGATTGGTTAACTTTTATGGCAATGGCAGCGATGGTGGTTGCTTTCAGCACAGGCACTTACGTAGTGTTGCAATCTTCCTTGGGGTTTGCTATCGCCAGTTGTTTCCTTGGCCTCGTATTCTTTCCCGGTCTGCTCATACCCTTTATTTTACCTTTTTGTTAATTTATCATATTAATTATTTTATTTATTTTCTTACTGACATTGCAGTTCTTAATTATTAAAATAAACTTCCTTCAACTGATATGTTTTCTTAGTTAAATTTTACAAATTTTTATCATCTATTTTTTATTTACCTTAAAGTAAAATGTTCTTATTAAATTAATGCACTCTGACAGGTACTCATCCTCCCAACTCTAACGCCTAACATCTTATAACACATATACACGTATAACCAACAGTCATTAATGTCTGAAATCATATACTAACATTATTAAATATAAATTCGATATTTAATTGCTCCTGTTTTCAATCATTAATGTGCCCTTTATTTCTTTTGGATAGTAAGGAAACTCTTTCCTTGTAATTATTTTAATTTAATTCTTATTCCATGAATTTCCTTTTGATTATTACATTATACATTTGCATGAGGCCTGCAATTATGAGGTTCTAGATTTTAAATTTTATTATATGTGAGTTTAATTATTTAGTTATTTTTTAGATTGTGAATTGATTATTAAGTGATTATAACTTAATTATGATGTCATAATTAATTATTTAATTAATTATATAAATAAAATACTTAAATTGTAATTGTAATAATTTAAGAAAATACTATTTCACGGACAAAAGTCCCTAATGCTTCAACTCAAGTTTGAATGTGAGCTTTTTTTTTTTTTTTTTAAGTGAAGATATTCTTTTAGCATCTCCATAACTTCCAAGGTCTTTTACTTGTATTAAGCACTGCAACCGTTGAATCAGCTTCGATAATTAAAGATTTAGTACAAGCCAAACATAATTGCAAAAAGCTTCCAAAGCCACTTTAATAGCATGTGCTTCAGCATAATTTGAATCAAACACATTTATAAGACAAAAGGACGGGTTAAATCTTTAAATCAGCATCGATAACTTGGGTCGTTTCAATATAATTTTGGGTTTGAGCTGTCTTAGATTTGGATCCTATCAAATTCGAGCTACTTTGGGTTTAGTCCCTTTTATTTATTTTTTTTTCCTCAAGCTTGATCGATCTTACATTGTTATAAGTTAAACATTCTCAAGTTAAAAATTCAAGTTTTACAAGTTTTAAATTGAATCCATCTCGAGTTTGTTTTCGTATTAATTTACATTCAAGTTGCTTTCACTTCATATTGTTTTGACTTGAATGTTTTCACGTTCAAATTTTTAAGTTTTTTAATCAATTCAAATCAAATTAAAATTTGATCTCAAACAATTTTGACGATTTTCCAAGCTCGATAAGATTTTGCCACCTCTATCTTTTGTGCAATAATTTAATAACTCATGACTTTAAATCCAAATTTATGAGCTATTGGGTTATTTTGGAAGGACTTTGGAACATTTAAACCAAATTTAAATTTTGAACTTTGAGACAACGTAATTTAAAGTCATGCTTGTTTCTTTTAATTCTTGCTATGTTACCCCTATATATTTGATTTGATATTCTTGTTTATCTCTATATTGACATATTAGTTGTTGCCATAGAAGCTAAATTTGGACCGGTTTATATTACATGAAGTGAGCTTTGTAGATATATATATATATATATCATTTGTCTATCTATCTATCTATATAAAAATCTAAATTCTAAAAACTTTAAAAGTGATTAACTTAAATACTCTTATAACATTTCAAATTAAGAAAATTATCTTTAAATATGTAGCTTTTCTTAATTATTTTTAAGTTTAATGTAAATTAACTAAAATTAAAAGTAGAGTTTATGTGAAATTAAACTATTTGAAATTTTAAAATTTTAATTTCAAAAGTATTAAAAGTGATTGACTAAAATATCTTAATAATTTTTTTATAAAGTCTAATTTAAATGAGTTTTTTTTTTTTTATTATTAGACTCCTTTTTATAATTAGACTTAAAAGTATTAAAAGTGATTGACTAAAATACCTTCAATAAAATTTTAATTCCAAAAATGTTAAAAGTGATTGATTAAAATACCATTAGTAAATTTTTTATAAATTTCAATTTAAATGAATTGTTTTATTATTAGACTCTTTTTTATAATTAGACTCATATTAAGATACAAAATATTATTTTTTACATCAAATAAAAAAAAAATAGAATGAGATCAAAATAGGACAATAGTTTTTTTTTAATTGTTGTAAAAATAATTGCACATATAGTTTATGTTGATAAATAAATTTATTAAAGATAATTGTAATTAAGTTATTAAAGTATATTTATTTTTCTATTTTTTTCCTTTCAATTTTTTGTTTTAATTGATTTGCTAACTTTATATGTATGCTAATGATTTTATTGTTTGTTTGTTTTGTAAGTTGACCATTTGATCATTAATAACATAATTAAATCCCTTTAGTCCCTTAAAATAATTCATTAATATATATCATTTTTACATTTTAGTCTAACCTCTATGATTAATTTCTCTTTTGTATTTTTCCTCCAAAATTTTATAATTGTTATTCTAATGAACAAAACTAATATTAAATCAAATACAAATCAATTGCACATCTTTAACAAACAATTAACACTGTGATTCATTAAACACTTTGTAGACACCCAATTGGGTCCGGGCCCAGATCAATTGGGCCTGGCCCAAACGGGTAAGGCCCAATTCAATCCTGTATTTTTTTTTTCTTTTTCTTCTTTTGTATTTTATGTATTTTATTATTATTATTATTATGTATATATTTATTTATTTTTTTATTAGATTAGATTTATATGTATATAGTTATATATTTATTATTATTATTATTATTATTTTTTTTGTAATATATACTTGGGTTTATCTTATTTTATTATTATTATTATATTATTATTATTTTTAATTATCTGTTCTGATTTTTCCTGATTATCAGATTTTTTTTTTTAAATATCTTTGATTTATCTGATTATTATCTAGTATTTTTTTATTTTTGATTATTGGAGGGCTAAGATTGAAGCTGAAGAATCCTACCGGGAATGGGAATTCAATCAAGAGAATCCAATTGGATTCAAAGACTGAATTCCCGTCTAAGGAGGAATTGGGATTGATCAGAAACTCCTGATCAATCCCTATATAAAGCACCTCCTGGAACAGTTCAAGAACACACAGAAAACAGAAGCAAAAGCTACTGATTGAGAGAATAGGGGTGTTTAGAGAGCTAAGGAAAAGTTTAGGAGTGTTCTGGCAGTGAGAAAAATTTTTTAGAAAAATTTGGCGAAAAAAATTTTCTGGAAATTTCTAGATTCCGGCGAAAATTCCGGCAACTTTTGAATTTTCCGGCGACAATTCCGGCGAACTTTGAAGTTTTCCGGCGACAGAACCCAGTTTCCGACGGAGAATCCAGAAACGGCGACCATCCGGCCAACTTCGGCCAATTTCCGGCGAAAATTCCCAGATTCCGGCGAAATTTCCAGAATCCGGCACCGCGTTCTTCAAATTCTAGAGAGAAGGCAGAGAAGAAGGGAAGAAGAGAGAGAGAGGGGAGGAACGGTCTGCTGAAAAACGGAGGAAGGTGCTTTTATACCCTCCAAAACGACGTCGTTTTGGCTGTTAAGTTAATAAGAGGATCCGCGCGTTTTTGCCGAACCGACCCGACCCGAAGCGTCGACCCGCTTTCTGACCGCGCGTTTCAGCCCTCCGAGCCGAGCCGAGCCGCACCAAGCCGAGCCGCGATCCGAGCCGCTCCAGGTTTTTTTTTTTTTTTTTTTTTTTGAATTTTTTGAATTTTTTGAATTTTTTTTATTTGACTTTAATTTTGATCTTGATTTTTTTTTCTTTTTTCTTTAATTAATCCGACGACGGAGCCTCTACAAGTAAAAACAGTAGTTTTTCTGCATACTCCTGAGGTGAGGAATTTTCTCAATTTTCTGCTAAAAGTATTAGAGTCAATGAGAATAATTTCCGATAATTAATTACTTGGCTGATTTTGATTTTTTTTTTCTTTAATTAATCCGACGACGGAGCCTCTGCAAGTGAAACAGTAGTTTTTCTTGCATACTCCTGAGGTGAGGGAATTTTCTCAATTTTCTGCTAAAGTATTAGAGTCAATTGAGAATAATTTTCGATAATTAATTAATTGGTTGATCTTGATTTTTCTTTAAATAATCCGACGACGGAGCCTCTGCAAGTGAAACAATAGTTTTTCTTGCATACTCCTGAGGTGAGGGGATTTTCTCAATTTTCTGCTAAAAGTATTAGAGTCAATTGAGAATAATTTCCAACAACTAACTACTTGGTAAAATTTTAAGGCTTTTGGATAACACAAATTCAAGCTGGTACCATCTTTTGATGGGCGTTGTGAGGGTGCTATAACCTTCCTCACACGTAACCGAACTCCCGAACCCTGTTCTGGTTAGCAGACTTGAACCTATTCTTCTAGGGACCCTTAAACTTAGGTGTTCCCTGAAAGGACAGATTCTTTAGGTGGCCAATCGCACCTAGACAAAAAAGATTGGTGGCGACTCCCAAAAGTCAATGTCTAGCGATAGATCCCCGGATCTAGACGTTATGACACACTTTAATTTGACTTATCATTTGTAGAATTAAATGATTTAGGAGGTGATGGGGTTACCAATAGCTTAAAATTGAATCTCGTCAAATTGTCATAGGAATTGTTCACATTGATTAAAACAATGAACAATTTAATATTCTCTCAATTTTTATCTTAATGTGCATATATATATGATTAATTTCTATTTCAAAATGATTTAATCTTTCTCAATTGTATTAAATTGCTCACTTTTGTTTGTCATTTAGGTGGTTGAACGATCTAATGTGAATTTCTATAAGTAAAGAATTATCAAATGAAGTAAAATTAAATGTTTTTGGTTTTAAAACCATATTTTAAATGAGTTTATATCAAAGTTACATTCATTTATAAAAATCTATGCTATTAATGCTTAAAATGAAATTATTATAAATTATATACGTGCTACATAACAAGTTTGTTATTTTGGGAATTTATTTTATTTCTTTTTAATTCTTAAAAATAGTTTTATATAGTAAGAATTTATGTCAATAAAAAATTTCAAATAAAAGAAAATTTATGCTTTCAATTGTTAGAACCTAAAATTACATTTAATTGATGAAAACAGTAATGGAAGACTATCCTTTACAAAAAAAATAAGACAAAAAATTGACTTTTTATGTAGAACTCTATTTTTTCATATGGCAAAAAGGTTAGTGTTATATGATATTTTCATGAATATTATATAAATGTATTGATTTCAAATTTTTTAAAAATTAATATGAAACTATTTTATTAGGACAAACATTATTTACTATTTCATTTTTTCCCTTATACCAATTGAAAAATGTTCATTGCTATATCAAAATTTTAAAGATTACTATACTATATAATATTTATTCAAAACTATTGGAATTCATCAAATCAATAATCACTATTATATTTAATATAAAAATATTATTATAAATTATAATTTAATTAAACTCGAATGATTTAAGGTCTTTTATTAGCAATACTTATTTGATAAATTTTTATTTAATTGTGTATTTAGTATTTTAGTTATTTTGAATTTTGACTTTTCATAATTTCAAATTGGATTTAGACTTAAGATAAGGGATACACTAGGTTTAGTCATGTTTTATGATCTATTACTATTTATTGTATACTCAATTATTCACTTTTGTACTTGAACAAATTTTATTTAATAACTGGTGTATACTTCTCTTTATTTAAAAAGTAATATTTAAATCATCTTAAATCCAAATAAAAAAAATACTCAATTAGTTATAATTACAATTTACTTTAGAAACATTCTTAAAAATTAATTAACTAATTTAACCATAAAGACAATAAAAATGAGAAATTGAATATGAACAAAAAATAGAAGTTTAAATAAGAAACTTGTAAATTATTTTAGAAAATGAATACTCTGATTAGGTTACTATTTTAATTCGAATTTTAATCACATTCAATCATTTCGGGTTGTACATAATTACTAAGTTGTCAATTTTTTAAAATCAATTGAAATTAAGTTACATTAGCTCATTTTTATAATTATGTCTATTATATTATTTTTAATTAAACTAAAATTTTAAATGAGTAAAAATTTTATTTATATTCAATTTGAAATTTAAATTATTTCAAGTTAGAGTTGATTAATCCATGCTATTTTTAACTATACTTTTATATCACTGATAATAAACTTCAAAATTAGGGTGAGCAATTGGTCAATTCGATCGATTTAGTTTAAAAATTTTGATAACTGACTTAACCGATTTTTATTTTTCAAATAATCGAACCGACAAAAAATTCTAAAATAATTGACCATAAATGAACCAACTTAAATTAATTCAGTTTTATTGGTTTGGTCAGTCTAGTCAAATATTCTTTAAAAACATAGATAATCCAGCATCTTCATTCTAAAACCCTCCCAAAAGCATCTTTTTAGTAATTAATCATCTCCCTATGTTTTCAGAATCACAATCACCAAATTTAACTATACAAAACCTTGAAAATTAGCTTTTTCCGTTAATTATAGACACAAACAAAACATAATCAAGTAAATCCAAGAACACCAGCAATGAAGAACAACAAGAAAAGATGGGTTAAAAGACAAGTAAAAGAGAGCTCGCGATGGTTGGAAGATGGGTCAAGGTGGTTGGGTTGGTACTCATGGTAGTGACTTTCAGTGGTGCTGCCCATGATTCAATTGGGGATTGGCAGGAAAGTCTTGTCCTTGGTCCTTTTGAACTCGTGCAAATCAATCGACGATGGAATCATGATTTGCGGTCATGTTTTTGTTTTTGGGGCATCTTGAGGGGTAAAGCAGCAGAGTAGCAGTTAGCAGTAGAAAAAGAAAAAGGAAAGGATTGAGACAGAGAGAGGCAAAACTCAGAATAAGACACAAAAGAGGCAAAGTAATTTTTGTTTTGTGGGCATGGGTCTTAGGTGATTAGGAGAAGACTTAGGTTTTTTCAAATGGGAAGTTACAAGTTTGCCCTATACTATTTAACCATTAAAAAAGATTGGTTATTTTGGTCAGTTATCAATTTCAGAAACTGAAAAACAGCCAATTGAACTAATTTAATAGAAAAAAATTGAATAAAATTGAAACTAATTTAACTTAACCGAATTAACCAAATTCGATCAATTTTAATCGGTTAAATAGGTTTGAATCGATTTTGCTCACCCTTATTCAATATAAAATGAGAATAAAATGCAATAAAATTTAAGCACTAAAGTTATAAAGATATTAATGATAATTTTAAGAAAACATCTTTATACCCAAGTCTTTTAGACGTAGACACCCGTATTTGTTTGGGGTCCAAACCCGAATGTTCAACGTTCATATTTTTATTTTATTTCATTCTTATTTTTATTTTAATCTTTACAATTGTATTTATCATTATTTTTATTTATATTTATTTTTGTTTATCTTATTTATCTTTATTTTTTATTTAATTTAATTTATCTTTACTTTAATTTGCTTAGAATTTATCTTATTTATTTATTTATATTTTATTTTTCATTCATCTTATTTATCTCATTTAACTTTACTTATTATTTTTTATAATAAAAAGATAACAAAAATAAATAAAAAATAAAAAGAGAAGGTTCGGCTAATGTTGAATATTTTTATTATTAGTGATAATTCAAATTGGATTTAGGTTAGGATTATTGAAAATAATTTCTACTTTTAGGTTTAAGATAGGAATTTTATTGATAATGAAGGTTTCTTTAGAGATTTAATCTTTTAGGACCTTGTTATGATCAAGACTTTTCCCCTATAAATAATCAAGTAATTCAATAGAAAGGACAACAAAGAGAGCAGAAATTAGAGAGAAAAAGAATTCTTAGGCAGGGACAATTCAAGTTCCAGTGTTTAGTGTTTTGATTTTAAGTTGTTTTAGAATTTTAGAGTTTATTTTGGTTTAATCCAAGTGAATTAGGGGAATAAACAGCTTTGGGAGGTCAAAATTTGTCAAAAGAGGATTTTCTACAATTTACTGGTATGTTTTGGGTTCTCTTGAATTTTTCAACAAAACTGAAGTTTTCTGGCACTACTTTGAAGGTTTCGATGTCAATTTCCAATTGTCGACTACCACCCCCTGATTTTGACAAGGCACAGGCTACCATTCCTAGACTCCGATGAGATTCCAACGACATTCCCAAGTTCCAATTTTCAAAACCTATTGAGCTTTCCAACGATTTTTCGATAAAGTTTTGAAGAATCTGGCCGGTGTTCAAATTTTTCCGTAAACTATTTCTTTTTTTATGAAAATTTATTATTATTATTATTATTTATCCTTTTTATACTTTTTTTTATTAATTTTTTAAAATTTTTTTAATAATTTTTTATTTGTAATTCCTTAACATCTAGGCGAAATTATATTTTTAGAAGTATATTTTTATTCCCTCCAACATCTAGGCAAGGAAAATAAAATACAATAAATATTCCATTTTTATTATTATTTTTTTAGATTATTATTATTATTATCTAGCATTTTTAGTTTTTTTTATTTATTCTTCTATTTTATTTTCATTTATTATTATTAAAAACAACTGAATATTTATCTTAACAAATTTAAAAATTTATCATGCATGAATATAAAAAAAATACTCAAAATAACAAAAATAATAATATATAAAAAAATTCAAAAAAAAATTTTTATTTTACTTGAACCGGACTGGTCAATGGTCCGATCAAAGCTGGTATGGACCGATTAGACTGGTTCGGTAATTCAATCTATGGTTCGGGTGATCTAACAGTTCAGATCGGTTCACTGGCGGTTCATTTGGACCGATTCAAGGCTGGTTGAAGCGGGTTGTGGGTTGAGTTACGCGGATCCCGATTAGATTCAGGTCGACGCATGGATCATTCTTGGTTTAAACGGCATCGTTTTGGGGTTTTATTGAAATGACGTCGTTTTGGCTTATACCATTTCTATAAAAGGTAATTTTTTTTCAGTTCATTTTCTCCTTCTACAGAAAAAAATCCCAAACCTCAAAAAAAATCCTCTCTGGCTTTGGCCAGAATCGACGTCGGACCGCCTCGCCGACCGCTGCCTAAGTCACCATCGACGGTCGTTGTCGGTGGTCACCAGTGGTCGGAGAATACCAAAAATACTCTCATAAACTCTCTTTAATGCGCTCTTCTTGGATCTGACCTTCTTTTTATCGGAAACAACCCCGATAGCGTAGATTAAAGCTCAAAGTTTCTGTTTCTTTTTCTTTTGAAGCAAGACTGATGTGATTTTTTTTTTTTTTGCTTTTGCAAATAGCTTTGGTGCTGGGTTCCTCCCTACGGGGAGGACTGTTTGTTTTTGTTTCTTTGTTTATTTTTTTCTATTTGGGTGTTTTAGGTATGGGTTTGAAGGAGTAATGTTTTGAGTTTTTTAGGTGTCCCAGGGGGTTGAGAGGGAGAAGAAGCTGGGGTTTTAAGGAGATGGGTGTCTGAGTAGGGTGGCTATAGGGTATACCGTAGGGGTGGCTGGTGAGGACTGGACAGGGGGTTAGTCGGGGGCGGTAGCGACGCCGTACACTAGCCCCCTTGTTTTTTGTCTTTTCTTCTTTTTTTATTATTAATATTTTTAATTAATTAAAATTTAATTTTAATTAAACCACTATTATTATTTTTATTAAAATTATTATTATTAACAAGAATTGAAAATAGTAGACCTGGATAAAACCAGTGTCTACAGCTACCCCTCTTTGTACATTACTGAGAATCAGGAATAGAGCAAAGACAAAGACAACGATATTGTTTGGAAGCAAATCATGGATTTTTTAAAGGTTTTTCTTTTTAAACACAAGTCAAGTGATAAAGAAAACGATCGGGATGACATTGCAAGTCGAAAAATAAAAAGTTGACCGGGACAAAACCGTGAGTCAAAATTAAAGAATTGATTGGGACAACACTACGAATCGAAATTATGCCTAGAGGTCTTAGGAATCATGCCCGGAGGTCTTACAGAATCGATTGGGACAACATCGCAAGTTGAAAAATAATGAATCGATCAAGATAACACTGTAAATCAAATTTATGCTCGAAGGTCTTAGAAATCATGCCTAGAGGTCTTACAGAATCGATTGGGACAACACCGTAAGTTGAAAAATAAGGAATCGATTAGGATAACACCTCAAATCGAAATTATGCCCGGAGGTCTCAAAAATCATGGCCGGAGGTCTTAGAAATTATGCTCGGAGGTCTTACAGAATCGACTGGAACAACACCGTTAGTCGAAAAATAATGAATCGATTGGGATAACACTACGAATTGAATTTATGCCAGGAGGTCTTAGAAATCATGCTCGGAGGTCTTAGAAATCATGCCTAGAGTTCTTACAGAATCGACTGTGACAACACTGCAAGTCAAAAAATAATGAATTGATCGGGATAACACCGCGAATCGAATTTATGCCCGGAGGTCTTATAGAATCGACTGTGATAACACCGTAAGTCAAAAAATAATGAATCGATTGGGATAACATCACGAATCGAATTTATGCCTAGAGGTCTTAAAGATTATGCCCAGAGGTCTTAAAAATCAACATCTTTGGATGCTTCTCTAATAAAAGGCCTGTGAACTTTGAAAATTTAAAAATCTTTTACCTGAAAATCTTGAAAGTTATGCCCGAAGGCTTTAAAGATTACACTCGAAGGTCTTACAAATCTCAAAATCTTTGAATACTTCTCCTAATTAGAGATAATAAAACTTTTAAAAATTTGAGAATCTTTTGCCCGAAGGTCGTAAAAGTTGTGCCCGAAAGTATTAGAGATTATACTTGGAGGTCTTACAAATCTCAAAATCTTTGAACACTCCTCTTAATCAGAGGCAATGACACTTTAAAAATGACTTTCGCATGATCAAATATTTTTGAGACTTTAAAGGTCTTGTTTGAAAAAGGTTCCTCTTAAACAGAGGCTTCAAATTTTTGTTGAAAAAGGTTCCCTTTAAATAGAGGTGTTGAAATTTTAAAATCATGTTTTTCTTTTCTTTCTTTTCTTTCTTTTATATATATATATATATTCTTTTCTTTTTGCTAATGTGCAATCATGATACAAAGGTCAATTCTCATCAAATGATGCTAATGGAAATGTTGATGTAAATGCCAACACAAGAATGCGAATGCTTGGTGTAAATACATTTCACTTTTTCACAATGCAATTGACAATGTTCTTTTCATGTAAATGCCCCTACAACTATCTTTTCTTAGGATGCAGATGCCATGATGCAAATGCAAATTCTTCTTATGGTGTGAATGCAAATGTCTTATACAAGTGCCAATGCAAATGATGTAAATACGAATGTCTTTCTTGTGATGTAGATGCAAGCGATGCAAATACAAAGACTCTTCTTGCCTTTTTTTTTTTTGAAAAGTTTTTGTTTAAATTTTCATTGTTTCATTTTCACCTAAAAAATGATCTCAGTATTATGTACAAAATGCTCAAATAATCTTGAAAATTTTCAAAAGTGATCAAAAATTACCCCACATAAAGTATCTTCGCAATTAATGAAAAATTTAGAACTCAAGACTTTCGAATCTCTTGGAAGTCGGTGACTACTATTTGGAAAGCTTATGGATGGGAGGGTAATTGACAATTCAACTTATTTTACTGGTGGGCATATCTCATGGAAAGCTTAATGAGGGTTACAAAGATTTCTCTTGGGCTCACAAAAGAGATAATTTTTTTAAAATACTTTTCTGTTATTGAAAATGTGATACTTCAATGTGAGTCAAAACTAGCCATTACTTTCCAAACAAGATTTGGGAAGAGGACAAGGTTGGTTTTTTTTTTTTTTAAATGAAAGGTCTTTAATGGGTATTAGTCTTTCAAAAGGCTTTGCATTGAGATTTTTTTATTTCAGATAGAACCTTGAAACTCTGAAATTCATTTTAGGGCCTCAAAAATGACTTTAGCTCTAAACTATCCTCTTAGGGTTCTTATCTTAGAGCTATATTTTCTATCAATGAAGAATTCAACAAGTATATACAAATTCAAGGACATTGCTCTTCAATCCAAGTGTCCACATTTGATCAAAATAGACTTTTCAATGTATGTAATATAGGCCAAGGTTAGGGGTTCTGAAAGAATGGATAAACAGGCTCAAAATATGTTATTCAGGGTAATTAGGTCAAGGATCCTGAAGAGCATTCTCTGACTTTCTTCCTTGGCTTTTTTTTTTTAAAATTTGGCTTTAATTTCATAATTTTATTCATTTTTTGCCTTGAATTCTCATTTTCAAGGTATATATTTTCTCTTTTTTATTTTTTATTTTTATTTTTTGAATTCTGATTGAAGCTTCAAATTCTTATCTCCAAAGTTTCTTTACTCTGTCTTTGAAATACCCAACTTCATCTTTATCTATTCACTCTATCAAATCGTTGGGATTCCAATTGAAGTCTTATTCCCTTTTTGCCCCAAACTTTCATTTTTGAGAGGCATGTTAGACATTTTTAATACCTTCATTGAAATTGATCTCTCGAAGGTATCTTTATTTTACCCCCAATAGAAAACGATCCTTGGCCATGGTTCATTTTGGAATAAAAAATTTAATAGGCTCAAATGGGTAATAATGGATAATTTTTATATATGAAAAGGATAGAGAAAGATGGCTATTCATCATTTCAAACATGATTACTTGGTTAAAAGAGCAAATCATTGAAAATGTTCCCTTTTTTTTTCTTTTTGTTTTTTTTTTTTTTTTTTTTTTATTTTTTGCCTTTTTTTTTGTTTTTGTTTTTTTTTTTTGTTTTGTGATGCCCCATCTTCTTTTTTCACTTAAGGTTCTAATGACGATCAAGTTGTATGGGATCGATCGTATAGTTCAAAAAGGCTTTTTGGGCTCCAAAATTTTTCTGGCATTTTCTTGGTGAAAGGAAGAGAAAAGGTATAAAGGTATAAAACAAATTATCTTAGGCAGAAAGGGATTATTTTTCTTTTTCTCAATGTGCCTTAAGACATGGAACAAAGGTTATTTAAGAGAGAAAAAAATTCAGGTATTTTTGTGTCTATGGTTATGGTAAAATTTTGACACACATTGAATTACCAATTGAAAATTTGAAAGAGTATCTAATTTTCAAAATAAACTTTTAAAATTAATCTCTTTTGTTTTTTGCCCAAGAAAAGATTATCGGCCCTTTAAGATATGAACTCAAACTCACATTTCTTGAAAGGTTATGGTTGATGAGTCCAATCATTTGAGTGATTAGGGGTATAAAAGTATTTGAAAAGGTGTGGAGGTATTTGATGAGCTTTTTCCTAATAGTAATCACCATTTCCCTTAAGAATCTTTCCATTTTTATTGCAAAAGAAAATTTCTTTTTCTCTTTTTTCTTTTTTTGATTTTGTTTTTTCTTTTTTCTTTTTTTTTAAATCTTGAAAGTTACTTATATGAGACTTTTTATTCAAACAAATGCATAAAGAAACAAGGATCTAAAACATTCAATTCTTTCAAAATAAGTTAGATAACTCCTAGAGATAAAATGCACATGTCATACATACATAGTAAAAAGATTAAAAAAAAAATCATCCTCTCCTGATTTTCAAAACTCGAAACCTCCCTCTTCATCTCAACTTCTCACATTTGACAATTGGATGGAGTCAACAACTTTCATTGTTCTATTACCTTTGGAGTTAGAATACCATTCTTGATAAGATCTTCAACATTTTCTTTTAACCGTCTGCATTTTTCAATTGAGTGGTCAATTGCCCCCATATGGTAATCACACTTGCCATTGGGATCATAACTCTTTGCTGATGGATTTGGTGTTATTTTTAGAGGCACAGGAGTGAGATACCGACCTTCTATTAGCAAAGGCAAAAGGTGAGAAATAGGGATGGGCAATTTCTCTTGATCATTCCTTAGTCTCTTTCGATTCTTTGTGGGTTGGGTGGTGGGTTCAAATGTAGGAACAAGATTATGAATGGCCATTTGAGGAAGGAATTTACTGGAAAGCCCAAATGTTGGCTTGGTTGGCAAAGATATGAGTTTTGAGAGATATGGCTTATGGCAGGGTGATGAGGTTGATAAATAGGATAAGGATTGTACGGGATAAAGCTATTAGATAGATGCCCCTCCATTGTGACTGCTTGCACCTTTCTTTTATTCTGTTCTAATGTACTTTCCTCTTCAACATCTGTCATATCTTTTAACTTAATCCTACCACTTTTGATTGCATTTTCTATAATTTCACCAAAAATCACCATGTTCAAAAAGTTTTCCAATCATTCTTTCATAATAGGGAGTGTTCAAGGAATTGACAAATAGAACAGTAATTTTTTTCTCAGCCAAGGGTGGTTGTACTTGGGCTGCTATGTTTCTCCATCTATGTGCATATTCTCTAAAAGTTTCAGTTGATCTTTTCTTCATGTTCTGCAAGGATAACCTATCTGGCATCATATTTTCAACATGCTTGTATTATGCTAGGAAGGCCCTAGCCAAGTCATTCCAAGAGCAAATCTTATTTTGGTCTAGCTAAGCATACCATCTTACTACAGGCCCAGTGAGACTATCTTGAAAGCAATGGATCAATAATTTATCATCATAAGTGTAACCTGTCATTTTTCGATAGTACATGGTGATGTGTATTAAATGGCATTTCGTTCCATCATACTGCTTGAAATTTTAGGCTTTGAATTTTGATGGAATAACTAGATCAGGCACTAGACTAAGCTCGTTGGCATCAACATTCCAGTACACATCATGGCTTTCAATTGCTTTCAATCTCTCTTATAGCAGATTAAATTTATCTTTCATCACTGTATCTCTTGATAGATCTGGCACCCTTTTTAATTTTTTTGATTCTTTAGGATCATCCATATTAGACACAGCAGTTGAGTCGTTAAAAGTGCACTCGAGATTGATATTTGTTTGAATTGATGGCAACTCGACAGAAGGGCCAATATAAGGTTGATGAGTTGTTGGAGCTGCTTGCGACATATGGGGATCTTGAATATATGTGAACCTAAATGGATACACTGGTGTCTCAACAACTATTTCCTCCCTTGCCCTGTGTGTTTCAAGAACTCTTTTTCCTTTTGTCAACTCTGCTAACATTTGTTTTAATTCTACCAACTATCTGTTCACATTCTACTACATTCCCATAACTATTTCGTTGATCTCTTCTTGGGCCTGTTCTACTCTGTCCATTCGACTTGCATCTTTTTTTTTCATGATTTTGGTACTGACTCGAGTGCTATAAGTGTACAAACTCAATTGACCTCGTTTTTTAGGATAGCTATCCTTTAACCTTTTATTAATTATCAAAAGTCAGAAATGCATAACATGAATTTTATTATAAAAAATCTTTTGGCTTCGAGAGTTTAACAAAATCATATTCACAATCATCATCTTTTGTGTTTAGCTAGCATGAAGAATAATGAATTCAAACAGATGATGCATGATGTGCAAGTTAAAATTTTTATTATTAAAGAGAGGAAATTGGAGTTCCATCTTATATTCTGGCTGAATTATCTAAAGACATTCATTCCTTCTTAAAAGTTTGATGAAGGTATATTCACAACATGGCTTTTTTACAGGCTCCTTTAGAAATCATCATCGTCCGTTACCTTTATTCTGAAGTATGGGTGAACCCGTAACCCTTGCACTTCTGCATTATCACCAATGTCATTCAACAATTGGCGAATATGTTTCTGCCACGATAATGGTCGATTTAAGGAATGATTAGCGTTTGTCAGTCTATGAGTAAAATTCACGGGTACTTCCCAATTTTTATAAATATATCATTTTCATTCGTGACATAAAAGATATATATATTTAAAAATTCACTATCCATCGTTTCGTCAATTAACAAGTAGAAAATTAAAAAAATGTTAATGCAAACATTGTGATATAAATACAAACACGCGACAGGATCTACACGTGGGCCACATGCATGTTTTAGATTTATTAAGTGAGATTTATCTCACTGACACCCACTTCACAAGTCATTGAAACATGTCATATATATGCACCGAATAAAGATTTAGATAAAATTTTGTACTTGAAATTTACGAAATTTTTAATTAAAATAGATTAAATAAAATTAATAAATTAAAATGTTTTGTTAATTTGATTAAATATGTAAAATTTGAAAAAATTTGAATAAATTTTGATATATACTTTTAAATGGATATTTTTAATAAAAATATTAAAATTGTTGAATAAGTATTGATCAATTTAAATTATAAGTAATATTTTAAATAATTTTTTTATATATTATTAATCTTTATATTAAACTCTATTAATTTATCGATTTGAATTTTTTATTAAATTATTTTTTAAAAAATCTTTACAAACTTCACATAAACAATTTTATAAAGTTTTCTCCATCCTGTGGGTAGACAAGTGATACTTGTATGCATAGTCTGATTGATTGTTAAACAACAAAAAGATAAACCATGAACTTTTCTAAAAAATTATTCAAGAAAAATCATTTTTTTGTCATGTATAAAAGTGATACATCTATATATATATATATATATATATATATATAATAGAAGTTCATGAATGACTAGTGAATTTTACTTATCCATATATATTGGTGATGGAGTTTTTAAACTAGATAAACAAAGTTAAAAACCTTTCTTATAACATTTTCTCATTTTTAAACTTTATTTCTATGCAATCTTTTCATTAAATATTTACATTTCATTACGTGCTAGTATAATATTTGTCTCTAATGTGACATCCCAATAATTAAAATTTAAAAATTCATTTTAAAAGTTTCAAATTAAGATTTTGAGATGAGCAGAATGAGATTTATGATGTGAGAGAGTCACATTTCATTAAAATAATAATAGTTCGGATCGAATTTAATTTAATTTTTTCGAATAATGTATAATATTATAAATTTTTAAAGTTTGATTTAAATTCTAATCGATTTTTCTTCAAAATCAATTCCAACTAAATCAAACATTACAGCTTTTTTGCAATGATTTGTTTTGTATTTCATATCCTAATTTTAATTATTTATTATTATTTAAATTATTTATTTATTACAATGGTTGAATTGATAAATATTGTCTTTAATTCTTCTGCCTATGAAAATAAAATAAATAAATAAAAAATAAAGAAAAATTATTACTATATTTTAAATTAATATATTTTTCTCTCATTTTGTTTTGCATTAATTTCTTCTTTATATTTCATTTCCTAATTTTGAGCATTTATTATTTAAATTACTTATTTATTATTTTTTTACTATGGTATTTATTGTTATGGTTGAATTGATTCTAAAAAAATTATTGAAATAATAAATTTATATTCTTTCTTCTGTACAAGAAAATTAAACTAAATGAAAAGAAAATCTAGAAAAGTTAGATTAGCCTAATTTAATTTTCGTCAATTTTTTGTAATTTTTATGAAACTGTTTATCTCTAAAAAGATTAAAAAAAAAGAGAAAATATAAAATGAAAATATTTACAAAAAATAGATAAATGAAAAAAAAAATGAAATTGAAATTGAAAAAAATCTCACGGGATCCTTTCAATATATTGTATAGATTAGTAAAGGAAACAATAAATTATGAATTTATTTGAGGAGACACATGCATGTTATTGTTAATTATAGAAAATTTTCCTATCAGTATTTAAAAACTTTACTTATGGCAGTCCACTTTAAAGACTAATAAAATGTAAAATTATGTACTAATAAAATACTCATCTAATCTCAATTTTTTATCCATCTTTTCTTTTTAAATACCCAAAAAAGCCAAAATCATTTTTTTAACATATAAAGACTTGAAAATTTTTTTTATAGAATAAATAGTTCTCCTTATATTTAAAATTCGATTCCAATATTTTCAAAAGTCACTTTTCAATCATGATATTTGTAAAGCTAACGCTTTGATCCTTTTATGAGTCTTAAATCATTTTAGACGTTAGATATCTACTGGCATCATGTGTCTTTACACTTGACATCAGTTGGTGTGTACGAAATTGATGACTTGAATTTTTTTAGAAAAGAAAAGGAAAATATTAAATACGTCAAAATCAATAATTTTTTTTTGAAATTGAAAAAAAAAAAAAACTTAACAATTTGAAAAGAAGAGAATATTAAAAATTAAGCAGGGTAAAGCTTTATACCTTCTTTCGTGTCATTTGGCCGGCAAATTGCCAGGACTTCCATCCTCTTACTTGAAGTTCACGATCTAGAAGAAAATACCTAACAGAAAACCAGCCACGGAGCTGAGGAGCAGGCCCCGCGTAGTAGATATGGATAGGCGTGTACCCATTAGCATCCTTTTCATGAAAAAGATTTCTATTTGTCAAATCATTAATCTTGCAATCAACTAAGAATCTCTTAAGGTTTTTGGGAGATACTGCAACGACAGCAAAGTGAAGAAAATTCCAGCCTCTGTTGTCCACCATTCCGCAGCAACCTGGACAATGGGAGATAATTTCTTCCATTATCTCTGGCTCGCCTTGCCAAGCTGCCATATGAAGAGCCTACATCCCTCTCTCTTTATCACTTATATAAGCAGCAGATGCATCGTTTTCCAACAAAATTTTGGCAATTGAACGTCTACCGAAATGCGCAGCATAGTGGAGTGGAGTCCGCCCATTGTCATCGGTTTGTTTGGTTAGTTGCATTTTTGCCTCTATTAGTTTCCTTACTGTCTGTCATTACCAAAACACAACAAAAAGATCAAAAAGTTCAACAACAGCAGTACATGTGAATTTATTTAATTTTGAAAAATGAATGACAAGACCATGCATTTGTTTGGTTTTATTTTCCTTGTTTGGCCAGGGGAAGAAACAGAACATGCATTATTTAGAATGATGAGGAAGATTATCCCATTGACGGAAAAAGCAACGAGAACAGCCATTGAGTTGATTATCCCAAAACAACAACAACAATAACACAAAATAATGAGCTGATCACTTACTTTCATCTCCGGCCCGGACTGCTGCATGCAAAGCTGTTTTACCATTGGGGCCGCCATAAACCGTTGATTTGCAATTATTTAATATCTCAGCAACCAAATCGTGATATCCTCCCTTGGCAGCTAAGTAGAGTGGAGTCTCACCGCTTGTATTAGCGGACAATGCAAAATCAGGATCTACTTCTTTGACCAATAGTCGCAACACATCAAGGTGACCATATCGAGCGGCCTCATGGAAAGCAGTATTTTCTTCCTTATCCCTCATTCTCACCATCTGCCTCGTCCTGCTTGCTTCCAACCCTCTCTCCGGGTCTTCATGTTGCCCTACATTGGCGCGTTCAATAAGGAGTTTGACTATGTCAGAATGCCCATGTCTTGCTGCAATGTGCAATGGGATTTCCCTGTTGGCATTAGGTTGCAGTAGCAGTGATGGGCACTTGTCGACAAGTTGCTCCACAAAGTTAATATTGAACTCTGTTTTAAATACCCTTTTCTGAAAACACAGAAACGTTTTAACATTTTTTACTACCTTTCGTCCTCCAGTTCTGGAGTGAATATGAAGCACTGTGTTTTGGCTTCCGTCAACCAGGCAATGAAGACCACCTTGGTACTTATTAAATAGTTCCACGTCACCATCCGCCGCAGCTTTGAACAAATCACGGTCCATGTAGGTGATAGCCTCCACTTGCACAGGCCGTTCAGAGGAAATGGATGAGCTAATTGAGGGATTCAACTGCATCATTATAATTAATTTGGCTAATATTTAAGGCTCTCTTATTTGATCTAATTAAGCCAAGGCAGGTAGTCACAGTAGTTTCCTGAACCAAATCTTGGACTCCTCTTGCCTTTTTATATATCTTCATCATTCTTTGCTCTCATTCCTTTTCTTGTGCTTTAGTTATTACTTTAATTTTTATTCGGTCAATAAACTTCAATATTACAAAAACCAATACCTTTGCATTTATTGGTTAATACGTACCCAATCATTTTTTCTTTAGTTAAATACTTTATTCTGATCATCTTTATTTCATGAATTACCTTGACGATTAGGTTATATCATATACTCTCTAGCTTTTATAGTTTTCCTTAGACCATGTGAATCACGTTGAAAAAATAGTATTTGTTTTTAAAGTGTAATAATTTTATTTACCAAAAAATTCAGAGTTAAACTCAGATAATTTGTATAATCATTTATAAAAAATAGCATTTAGTAAATTTGGGTTTCATATTACACTTGTAACCCCTTCCCTTACCCAATATTACTTATCAAATATGTTTTATATTTTCAAAATTCAACAAAACAAAATAAATAAAAACAGAATTTTTGAAAAAAAAAACAAAAAACAATTTTAAGCGGTCCAAAAATTTGCCAATTATACAAGATTTTCCTTGACTATAAATGTTATTTTTGGTAATACTATATTAACTATTTTTTCTTGTCAAGTAGCTAGCTAGGTAGCATAGCATGCATTCAATTGGCCATGGTTTTCAAAGCTCAATTTGTTATTTTACTTTATTTATAAATATATATTTATTTATTTGATGATGTTGTGCATCTATATAAATAAATTGCCATCGATTACTCTATGATAAAGCTGGTTATGGGCCGGGTTGGACTGAGTTTGGGCTGGGCTTATGTATGTATTTTAGCATTTTAAGTAAGTTTAGGTTCGGCTTGACCTGATTTTTTGGACCTCATTTTCTATCCAATTCCATTCCTACTTGTAATAATAAAGCTCAAATCTGCCCAAAGCACTCATATTTAAAATTTAAAAAATATTTTTTAATTTTTTTTGTAAATTATTAATTTAACTAATTTAATTAATTTAATCGAATTTATGAGTCATTTAGGCTTAGATCTAATTTAGTTTTGTTAAATGCAATTTAAAATTAAGTCATTATTTTAATGTTTTGCATAAAGAAAAAATTAGGCTTTAGTCTATTATAAGTAATAAAGTAAATAGGCCTTATTTATTAGAAAAATAAAGCAAATTAACCTTATCTTATTATAATAAAAATATATATTTTTTAATTATTGGGTCGAACTTGGCTAGATTCGAGCCTTAAATGGTAAAATCCAAGCTCAATCCTTTTTTTTATCTGACCTCATTTATTTGTCCAAATCCTTTTAATAGGCTTAATATTCATATTCAAGCCCTTTAAAATTTTGGATGACCTTTCGGCTTCAAGCAAGCAGCTTGGCTTTTGAACAGGTCTACTCTGTGGACACTACAAAAGCAAAATTTAGACCTGTTCCTATTGCATGAAGTGAGATTCTAAGATTGATATATTTCATCTATCATCTATATATAAAAGTATGAACTCCAACAATGCTAAAAGTGATTAATTTAAATACTCCTATAAATGTTTAAATTAACAAATTTATCTTTAAATATCTAACTTTTGTTAATTTGTTTAAATTTAATTTAAATCAATTAAAATTAAAAATAGAGTTTATGTGAAAATAAATTTTTTAAATTTTTAAAATTTTAATTTCAAAAATATTAAAAGTGATTGACTCAAAATACCCTTAGTAATTTCTTTTATAAATTTAATTTAAATGAATATTTTATTATTAGACTTATTTTTATAATTAAACTCAAAATGTGCTAAAAGTGATTAACTAAAATACCCTTAATAAAATTTAATTCTAAAAGTCTTAAAAGTGATTGATTAAAACACCATTACTTTTTTTTTAATAAATTTTAATATAAATGAATTTCTTTTTTAATATTAAATTTTTTTTTACAATTAGACTCATATTAAAAAACAAAATATGATTTTTATATCAAATAAAAATATAAATATAAGGAGATCAAAACTTATTAGTGTGCATTGCAGTAATTTAGGGAGTTTGTTTCTTTATTTTTGTAAAAACAATTGGGCATGTAGTTTATGTTAATAAATAAATTTATTAAAGATAATCATAATTAAGTCATTAAATTAATATTTTCTATTTTTGACCTTTCAATTTTTTGCTTAATTGATTTGCTAACTATATATATGTTAATGATTTTATTATTTGTATATTTTATGACTTGAACATTGATAACATAATTAAATATTTTTAATCCATTGATATATATCATTTTTATTGTTTAGTCTGATCTCTATAATTAATTTCTCTTTTGTATTTTTTCTTTAGAATTTTATAATTGTTATTTCTAAGAACAAAAACTAATATCAAATCAAATGCAAATTAATTGCACACCCTCCTTCCACCAACAATTTGCAATACATGATTCACTGAATAGTTCAATTTGACTTCCCACTTGTAGAATTAGGAATTCAAGAGTTGATGGAGCTATTAGTAGCTAAGACTCAAATTACCATAAGAGTTGTTCATCTTAACTAATTTTAAGGCTATTTTGTTTGATCTAGTTAAGCCAAGGTAGGTAGGTGTAGTATTTTCTTGAACCAAATCATTGACTCCTTTTTAGGGGTGTAATTGAGCCGAGCCAATACAGTGTCAAGCTCGAGCTCAATTCAAATATTAAAACTCAAAGATCAGCTCAAGTTAGATTGAGTTCTATTTTTCAAGCTTGAGTTTGACTTGAGATAAAACTCAAACTAAACTCAACCTCGCTCGATTAAGCTTAAATAATAATTAAAAAAATTTCAAATTTGTTTAATATAAGCATAAGAGTGCTTACATCTTACCAAGAAATTGCCCCATTCGAACTTTCATTCACCTGTATTTGTAAAATTACTTCATCATTTGGAACTACCTCTTGAAAAACTAGTGCTCTATCTACGCTATTCACATATTCCTCCTTTACAAAATTACTCATCTACAAAACCAAAAAATCTATTAATTTATTGTATCATTTTCAAAAGCATAAATTAAATTCAATAAATCACCCCTAAATTCCCAACTTGAATAACATGATCTTATAATCACCACTATTAAATTAATGAACTTGACTCTCGATCATATATGCCCTGTTAACCCAAAATCAATCCAAATCTTAACATTTATTCAAAAAATAACCAAGATAAATAAGGGGTGTTGGAGAAAAAAAAAACCCAAATTTCAATATTTAATAAAAAAACCAAGACAAATGAGAGCATTGGAGAAAAAGCAATTTTCTATACTTAGAATATTCAACAGAAGAGCATTCATCATGAAGTTTGAAGTTTGGAGTTAGAGGTCCATCTTCATTATGGAGTTTTCAACTTTTTCAACTTGAGCATGAATCTCGTGATGTTATTTTCCACTAAGCAGTTTTAGCCCTTTCGACTATTAGTCATCAGTGGAAAAACAAAGACAGTGGCGGATCTTAATATATAATTTTGAGGGGGTCAACTAATATTATATAATATACTTTATTTTATTTTTCTTCCTAAAGTATAGTTTATAATACTTATAAATATATATGCAAATAATATACTAATAAAAACATGATAAGCTCATAAAATTATAAAACAAAAATATTACCATGACAACATTATACTTTTAACAATAATATGATTTACAATTAACCTTTTGAATTACTAATTACACAATATATCAATGAATTATGGGAATCTTTTTTGATAATTTAAAATTGAAATAAAAAAAAAGTATGAATAAATCAACCATATTTAAACATTTTATCAAAACAAAAAACTAAATATTTTCTTTTAAATGAAGATGAAATTTTGAGACTAGGAGTTTGGTGCTTTTCTATCATTTTTGTAAATTAGTTCTAGTATATATATATATATATATATATTGCTCTAAAAGAAATTACAACATGTGATAGAGATTAAAGTAAAAGTAAAAGAATATATATATTTATATATATGAAGAGAAGGAGATGTAGTTAGCTAAATCTCCTTTTCCTTTCCTTAAATCTGCCTAACTTTGACTTTGTACTAAAAAAAAAGAGGAAAAACACATTTGGTATTTGGTTGAAAACTTAAATCTTGTTGAGATTGAAAAATTACTTTAACTTGTGTAAAATTCATTTTGATTGTAATTTAAAAATTATGACAAATCTCTTAATTTTAAGAATTTACAAGTAATAATTGTTGGCTATAATAAATAAACAAATATCAATGTGATTTGAACATCTTTTAAATTACAATGCACAAAATTAATTTAAAACACAAAATAAAAAAATTAACACTTTTAGTTTATAGGATCAATTTAGATGTATTTAATATAAATAAATATACATGCTAATAAGGGTTTCAAAATTTTTGGAGGGGCCAAAGCCCTTTTAGGCCATTATTATCAACCACCCCTGAGGAAGGAGTGAGCACAAGTAGTGGCTTCGGATGAACAATCGCTGTCATCGGTGGTGGAGCAAAGGAACCAAGGAATGACTGCTGCTAGGTCTTGTCTTGCTATCTTGGGAGAGTGAGAGAGGGGAAGAGAAACATATGAGATTGATTTAGGAGTGTTTAGGTTAGGTTTAGGTGTATATGTCTAAAAGGGTGAAATCATAATTTCATAATTAAAATCATAAAAATATATTAAAATAAAAAAAAGTTCAATTAACCTCATGAGCCACTCAAGCTGAGTATTAAGATATTCGAACTCAGCTCTTTCGATAAGACGAATTTTTTGAGCTCGAGTTTGATTCAATAATGACTAAGCTAAATTCAATTTTTTTTTGAATCGAACCTAAGTAACTTATGAATAAATGTGTTTTTCTGGAATCATTTACACCTTGACTCCTCTTGCCTTTTTATAGATCTTCATTATTCTTTGCTCTCATTCTACTCATTGTGCCTTGATTATCACTTTAATCTCTATTTGATCAATAAACTTCAATGTTACAAAATACAATACCTTTGCCTTTATTGGTTAGTACGTACACAATCATTTTCTCTTTTGTTAAATACTTTATTCTAATAATCTTTATTCCATGAATTACCTTGACGATTAGGTTATATCATATACTTTCTACTTGTATAGTTTTTCTTAGATCATATGAATCATGTTGAAAGAATAGTATTTGTTTTTAACGCGAAACAATAATATTTACTAAAAAAATTCAGTTTAATTCATATAATATTTAAAACAAAGATCTTTAGGATAATTTAAGATTAAATGGTACCATCCTTTAGACGAGCGTATGGGGGTATTATAACTTTCCTTATACGTAATGAAACTTTCAAACCCTATTTTGAAATACATACTAGAACTTATTCTTTTAAGAACCCTTAATCAAGCTTAGGACATCTTTAAAGGGATAGATTCATTAGGTAGTTAATTACACCTAACAAAAAATATTGGTGCGACTCCCTAAAGTCTATGTCTAGCTATAGGTATATGAATCTATATATATTATAACACTCTCTATTTGTATAGTTTTCCTTAGATCATGTGAATCATGTTTAAAGAATAGTATTTGTTTTTAACGTGTAAAAATATTATTTGTTAAAAAATTTAGAGTTTAATTTAGATAAATTGTGTAGCCACTTTTAAAAAATAGCATCTAGTAAGTTTCACTACCAAAAAATTTATTTTTACCTACAAATTTTCCTTCAATAATGCCATGTTTTCCGTTAGTAATAGTATTATTAATGAAAATTTTCATCGATAATAGACAAATTGGTAATACTATTCTGTCGATAATGTGTAAAATTCGTCAGTAATTATCGATAAAATTTTTTATTGGTAAATTTAAAATTTCGTTGGTAATAATTAGGGACGGCAATCAAGCCCGTCCCCGACGGGTTTCGGCCCGACCCGACCCTATAGGGTCGACTTTTTTTTTTTTGAATTTCGGGTTTCGGGTAGGGGTCGGGTCGGGTAAAATTAGGTAACAATCGGGGTCGGGTCGGATTCGGGTATTCCTAAAACCCGACCCTACCCGACCCGACATTATTAAAAAATTATTTTTTAATTAATTAATTAATTATTTATTTATATATATATTTATATAATGATGTTTTTAAATATTTATATTTAAAAAATAATATTTTATATTTTAAAAAATAATATTTTATTAATTTCGGGTCGGGTCGGGTCGGGTCGGGTACGATTTACATAGTATCGGGTCGGGTCGAGTTCGGGTATTAAAAAATTCGGGTCGGGTTTAATGAAGCATAAAATCGGGTCGGGTTCGGGGCGAGCAAAACCCGACCCGATGCCATCCCTAACTAATAATTTTGTTGGTAAAACCCGCCCCGAACCCGACCCGATGCCATCCCTAACTAATAATTTTGTTGGTAATTTGATCGGTAATTCGTCGATAAAATCCGTTGGTAATACTTATTTTTCAACTATATTAATATATTTTATTTATAATTTTTTTATTTTATTTTAGTTTTTTAATTTATTTTTAAAGTAATTACATGAATACTAAATATATATAAATAGAAAAAATAAATAAACAAAATGCTCCATTTTATTTATAAAAGAATATAAAATATTTTACAAAATTGTTTATGAATTCTATTAAATAAAAATACAAAAAATACATATATGTTACAAATTCTATACAAATATTTGATAATATACGCAAGTCAAATAAACAAGTACTTCTAATATTCAATAATAAAAATACCTACAAAACAAATAAAAAAAAGTTAAATTATAAGGAAAATAAGAACTTAATCTTTTGCAGTATGTATGACAAGAATCTTACAGTAACAATTCTATTCAAAAAATTATACATTTTATATTTGACTATAATATGCCAAAAGAATTATAAAAATTTATGAGAGAAATGAATATATGATATAGATTACTTGTTACTGAAATAATGAGAAAAGCAAAAAGAATTGCAGAGAATATGGCTAAAACACAACGACCAGTGGAGTGAACATTACTGCTAAAACTGGTCCTTTATTACTGATACACCATGTTTGTAGGTAGTAGACTAATGCTGAGAGCACAACTCCCTATAACAAATACCATTATGAGCAATATCATGCAAAGAATCAACTATGCAACCTACTAGCTTTGTCACATTCAATTTCTCTTTTCCCAATTTAAATAAACATAAGCTATTCATTAAAAAAATAAATGAAAAAACACAGATTGTGCAATAAAAACACATCCAGAAATGCAACTAATAAGCTCTGAAATATAACAAGGAAAATCTTATGATTTATGAGACAAGATTTTATTGCCTACAGGGGATACAAAGATTTCAATAAGCAACACTTTAGAATTGAAAAAAAAAATTGAAAGATCATATATATGAGTTTAAAGAGAGGTTGTACTCACTTGTATGAGCATAAGAACCATTAAATGCGTGAAAGTAACTATGGTATTAATACCGCTCGTAAGAATATGACTTTTGCAAATTTTCACTCGAAATAAATTGCCACTCAAGCCACACCATTTTCCTCATCTAGCAAAGATTACAGAACCACCACAACTGAAGTTGCCAAAGACCAATAAAAATGGTCGGCCATCTGATGTGATATGATCCTCTAAATTGCCTTAATACAAAGGCTACAATGTTTCCAAGTTACATGACAATTTTCTGTGAGATTAAGAACAAAGAAACCTATATGATCCCAGCAGTAAATTATTGTCCGATGAAAATTAAATTTAATGTTTACTGCATCAAATTAAGGCCAATAAAAATCCTCAATCAAAGATTATCAATTCCTAATAGTTAACAGCATTTTCAAAGGGGGCCTAACAAAAGTGTGGCAATTATGTGACGGTATCCCGTTCCAATCATTGTGCTTTACTACTTTAATCTTTATTCGATTAATTAACTTCATCATTACAAAATAGATACCTTTGTATTTAGGTTGTACCATTGCATTTTAGTCTAGCTAGCTATATCCTCAATTTGGGAACCACCTTTTAAAAGGTTGCTCAAATGACTCAACTTTTGATAAACTGTAACAATTAAGGATCTAACTGTAACAAAACTGTAACGCCGAATGAGATGATGTATCCTGGTTGGCATCGTAATTTAACGGCGTGTGTAACTTACGCTTCAAAATCTGTTAAAAAAAATTCTGATTTGTTGCAACTCAGAAAAGATTGAGCCTTATTGTTACAAATGAAGGTTGAGTCTCATTTGAGCAACCTTTTAAATGCTGGTCCTAAATTGAGCACCCTTTTGATCTTCAATGTTTTGACTAGGGACAATTCATACTTATGAATCAAGTTAATTAGAACGTTGAGACTCGAGGAATTTTACAAAGCTTGAATCACTATCGCATCCTACAAAGCAAGATTGACCTCAAAAGGAAAAGGAAAAGAAATAAAACAATATTGTTTTTACTTTTTTTTTTGTCTTTTACTTTTTTGTAGATGAATGAATGAATGCTCAAATCTGGAGACTCAACTCAAATGATTTATGTAGTCACCCTTAAAATATGACATTTAATAAATCTAGAGTTTGAATTGCAGTAGCTGCAACTGTTTCTCCTATTCTCAAATGTGACCTCTTATGTATAGAAAAAATAATGAATGCTATTTTGTCAAAATGTGAAATTTAAGCAAAATTCCTTTTTTATTTTAAATTCTAATCTACCTCTGACCCTACCTTATCCCACTAATTACAGCATACTTATCTACTTACCTGCGGGAAGGGCATTACTTCTCGAACCAAGCCACCTTCTAATGCAGAAGAACCTCATGCAATCTGAGTTAAACTCAGTTGGCTTATGCAAAATTCTTTTATTATAAAAGTTTCTTACTAAAAACAATTAAAAAAGGCTTAAATATAAAAGCCCTTTAACAAAAATTAAATAATTATCTAAACTCCAATCATTTTATTTCAATCAATTAAGCTCTCAAACATTTATTTTCATTCAATTGTATTTTTAAATATTTATTTTCATAAATTTGAATCTTTAAACATATATTTTTTCCATTGAGCCTTCGATTGAACAGAAATAGATATTGACGGTTAATCAATTTTTATTTAGTAAGAGCTCAATTGATGAAAGTAGATGTTTGACGGCTTAATTGATTATAATAAAATGATAGATACTTGGATGATTATTTAATTTTAACTTTGGGACTTTTTTTATACTTATGCCTTAAAAACACTAAAATTTGGGTCATAAACTTATACTATATATGGATTTTTCACATATTTCATTAGGTTATATAAGTCATAAGTCATATGGTCCATGTTATTAGGTGCTAGCCTCTACTTGCATAAACTCTTTAAAGGGAAAGAGAATGGATGAATTTGAGTGAATCCAACTGCATCATTATAATTAATTTGGTTAGCTAATTAAGGCTCTCCTATTCAATCTAAGCCAATGCATTTGGCATACAATTTTTTTGAACCAAATTATGGGAATCCTATTGCCTTTATACATATATCTTCGTCACTCATTGCTCTCATTCCAATCAATGTTCTACACAAATTTTTTGAACCAAATCATGGGAATCCTCTTGCCTTTAGACATATATCTTCACCACTCATTGTTCTCATTCCAATCATTGTTCCTTACTTATAACTTTAATCACTTCAACCTTTATTCGATCAATAAACTTCATTATTACAAAACACAATATATTTCCATTTTGGTTAGTACGGAAATATTTTCCTTTAAATACTTTATTCTACTCTTTATTCCATGAATTTCCTTTACTATTTGATTATATCTTTGCATTTTACTCTTAACTACATTGGATTGATAAATGACAATATTCTATTGTTTTGGGTCACAAAAAATTTAGGGTGAGGGGAGACTTTTCAATTCTAGTATTAGGGCCCAATGCATGTAATACCTAGCCGCCAAAGGCCCAAGCAATTTTTTTTCTTTTAAATTGGATATTGTTGGAACATTTTCAATAATAATATATCACATGATTACATGTAATGGTAACAAGTTATATTCCTTTAAAAGGCATGATTATTTGTCAAGAGTTGCGTTTCAAAAAATTGTGTATGTCTAAATAAATACATATTTGAATTGTTATGTCTATATAAATAAATATCTATTTGGATGGTCATGTCTGTACAAAAAGATATCTATTTTATTATAAATAGATATCTAATTTTAGAAAATAAAATAATTTTTAGATATAGCAATTTATGTTAAATTCTCCCTCCATTTTTCAAATCTTAATCTTGGTTTAATAGTCTTATTAGTGTTTAATCTTAATTTTTCGATTTTAATTTTCTTGTTTTTCCAAAATAAAAGACAAAAAAATTCAAAAAACTAAAAAAAAATGTTTTCAACTTCAATTTTCTTGTTTTCATAAGGCATAAAAAAAATATGGGTATGTTTTACATTTCATGTACATTTTAATTATGTCATTTACTTTAAATTGTTATTATTTATTTTGTTCTTAATATTAGGGGGCATTTAGGATAGGGGTAGTTTTAGAAAAAGTGTAAAAATTTTATTTGCTCTTTTGCATACATGCACATTACATTACATGCATAAGCTCTATACCCTGATTTTAACCCTAATTAGGATGAAGTAAAGTAGCTACATCCTCGAGAGGTGTAAACCTTCGGAATGACTAATGAAATACTCACACTCAAATTGAACCATTTTTCATTTGTAGCCAGTAATGGGTGAAGATCGGGGTACCACACTAATCTGTGATGGACGATGATGTGAGAAGCATGGGAACCTTAGATGTGTCAATTCTCGACCCAGCATATAGTTAGCTTTTAGGGAATCAACCTTAGGTAAAGCCATGTCGCACCATTTTCATAGAAATTTTCTCAATTAACTCACATTTAGGAACACCGCTTACTTTTCTCATTTTCGTTTTGCAGTTAATTTGATAATTTATATTTGTTGCTCTTAATAAAGGACATAGGAAATCATTAGAAATGACAACAAAAACAAAAAACCAAAAGAATCAAAATCACTAAATTAGATTATTTACATGAAGTGTTATCTCAATTTTTGTAGGGTAATTTGAAAACCCTTAAATTAGAGATATTTTTGAAATGCTATCTAATTATAAGACAGTAAAAGAAGTGTTTCAATGTTTAAGGTGTTTTCATCTTGATCCAAAAATAAAAAAGTTTTCTTTTTTAAAATTTGATTTGTTTTAAACATAAAGGAAAATAGAACCATTTTAATCAAAATTCAAGTATAACATGCAATCAATCAGTACCATCTTCGATAGATACTATGGGTGTGCTAATTATTTCTTATGCGTAACTGACTCTTAGACCCAACTTTGATTTTCGTAAACCTCAGAATGTTCTTTTGTAAAACTTTTAAACTATTTTAAAATATTTTGTAAAAAGATAAAATTTTTGGGTAGCCGATCACACTCTTAAAAAAGCTTAGTAGCTACTCTTTCATTTTGATTTTTATCGAAAACGCTTTTTAGCTCCTGTTTTCCAATTCCTCATTTGTCCAGCTTTCAAATCACCTAGCCCCGGATTCCAAGACGTCACCACAATAGTCAAGGAAAATCATGTATAATTGGCATATTAAGTAACTATTTTCAGACATTAAAATTATAATAAAATCCAAAAACTATAATTATATTCTACATGATTCACACGATTTAAGAAGAACTATACACAGTAGAGAGTATACGGTATAACTTGATCATAAAGATAATTCATGGAATAAAGATTAGAATAAAGTATTTAAAGAGAAAATATTTTCGTAATAACTACTAAATGCAAAGGATTCTATTTTGTAATATTCAAGTTTACTGATAGAATATAGATTAAATTGATAACGAAGGCACAAAGATTGCAATAAGGGCAATGAATGATGAAGATATAAAAGGGCAAGAGGATTCCATGATTTGGTTCAGAAAATTATGCGGTTGCCTGCCTTGGCTTTGTCAAATAGGAGAGCCTTAATTAGCTAGCCAAATTAATTATAATGACGCAGTTGGATCCCTCAATTAGCTCTCATTCATTCCTATTCCCATACTCTCTTGTTCTCTTATAAGTTTTTTTCCCATCAGCCAAAATTTAGCCAATTTCAAAAAAAATCTCATACAATTTTTTTATTTTGAGATTTTAGTCCATTTCAACAGAATAAACTTATACAATGTCATTAAATCACATGTTGACACATAAGCAATAAATAAACTTAAAAGCTGAAAAGTCTTTAAAAATATATTGAAGTCACTTTTTATTATTTACATTTTAAGACTTTTAATTTTTAGGATTTACTCATTAATGATGTTTCAACATGTGGTTCAATGATAGTGTATATAGTTTATACATTATCAATGCATCAAATATAACTCTTACCAAAAATAACATTTATAATCAAGGAAATCATGTATAATTGGCAAATTAAGTAACTGTTAATTTCCATACATTAAAATTATAATAAAAACCAAAAACTATAATTATATTCAACATAATTCATACGATGTCTAAGGAGAATTATATATGCTAGAGAGCATATGGTATAATCTGATCATAAAGTCAGGGAATAAAGATTAGAATAAAGTATTTAAAGAGAAAATATTTTTGTACTAACTAATAAAAGCAAAGGATTCTATTTTGTAATATTGAAGTTTGTTAATAGAATAAAGATTACAGTGATGACGAAGGTACAAAGATTGGAATAAGGGCAATGAATGATGAAGATATAAAAGGGCAATAGGATTCCATGATTTGTGTTGTGCCTGAAGCAATAATCACAACAATACAGAAGCAATTGACAACAATCAATAATAAAAAATGCAGGAAAAATAAAGCACACCAAGATTTACGTAGAAAACCCTCTAGTGTAGAAGGAAAAAATCACGGACCACCAGAAAAATTTTCACTATCAAATAATAGGTATACAAAGTTCTTTTCTAGCTAAAATTAGAGCTAATCAACGACTAGATAAACAATTAGAGAAATCTCACCAAATAAGTGACTCAACAAATACACCCTAGATTTGTTCCTAAAGAGTTTCAAACCCGATCTTCACCGTTCAGAATGTAGAACTCTAAATCATAAACCTCTTGACAAGGTTCCAACTCAATCGGATCACGGATCGACTTTCGTTCAACCAACTCTCCCTTCTCTTTTTTCTCTGTGCTTTTTCTGGCTTTTCTTCTTTCTCTACTTGATTTTCGACACATACTTAAAACAACCCCACATACTTTTTATTAAGTAGCTAGGGCTCTGTGTAAAATGAAAGATCAAGGCCCAGCCTTTACTTGGTCCAAAACCACTTAATTGAGGCTGAACCCCATTTTCCTAACAATTTGGTTCAGAAAAATTGTGTGCCTGCCTGCCTTGGCTTGGTCGAATAGGAGAGCCTTAATTAGCGAGCCAAATTAATTGCAATGATGCAGCTGGATCCCTCAATTAGCTCATCCATTCCCTCTGAACTAACTCTGCAAGCAGAGGTTATTACCTACATGGACAGTGATTTGTTCAAAGCCGCAGAAAATGGTGACATGGAACTATTTAATAAGTATCAAGGTGGTCTTCATTGCCTGGTTGACGGAAGGCAAAACACAGCGCTCCATATTTACTGCAGAACCGGAGGACGACTGGTAGTCAAAATTGATAAACGGTTTCTGTTTTTTCGGAAAAGGAGATTTGAAAGAGTTCTCCATTAACTTTGTTAAGCAACTTATCGACGAGTGCCCATCACTGCTACTGCAACCCAATGCCAAAGGAGAAATCCCATTGCACGTAGCAGTTAGACACGGTCATTCTGATATAATCAAATTCCTTATTGAACGCGCCAAAGACCTGGAAGCAACCAGGATGAAGCAGATGCTGGAAATGGCGGATAAGGAGGGAAACACTGCTTTGCATAAGGCAGCTGAAAGTGCTGACCGTGATGTGGTGCGACTACTGGTAAAGGAATTAGATCCTGACTTTTCATCCTCCGCTAATAAAAGCGGTGAGACTCCAATCTACATAGCTGCCGGGAGAAGAAGCAATCTTTTGGTGGCTGGGATATTGGATAATTGCAAGTCAATGGACTGTGGCGGCCCTGATGGTAGAACTGCTTTGCATGCAGCAACCATGGCCAGAAATAAAGGTAAGTGAGCTCAATGTTTTGTGTGATTCATTGTTGTTTTGGGTTAATATAATTAAGACTATGATTGACTCTTTTATTTTTTATTTTTTTAAAACAAAATTGAATAAAAAATTAAAAATTTAAACATGATAGAAAACCAAAGATAAATATATATATATAAAAAAACAAAACAAAACAAAAATATCTTTCGAACAAAAATTTTTTAGTCCCTCACTCGTCATTTCACGTCATTAACCAAGTAAACCACTTTTCCACATGGCAAGGTAAGAAAAAAAATAAATTCTTTATATTTATATATATACACACACATAAAAAAAAGTTCTTATCCTGATGTGGATATGATAATGTGGCAAAGTTCTTACCATGTGTTAGAAGCTCGGTCGTGATCTTTTAACGACTAAAGGAGCAAACAATAATACTTATCTATAATATAAATGTTATATATTTTTGGGTGCAATGTGGCATCTCATGAGCTTTTTTTTATGTTTAATAATTAATTTTATTTTTAGCTTTTTTAAAATTTTGTATGTAATTTATTTGATTTTTTTTTGTTATTTTAAATTAGATATTTTTTAAAAAATAACAATAGAGGCCAAATGGTAGTGTTACGTAGGTGTCCAAGTGGCACCATTATTTGGATTTTTTTCTTTTTTGCTATTTTTTAATTTTTAATTAGATAAAATTTATTAAAAAGAATCAATATAGACAAAAGTGACAAAATAATTCATTTTTACGGATTTTGACCTCATGAGATCTAGTAGGGATGTTCTTTTTTTAAATTGATATTTCGTCGGAAGAGGGATTTTTTTTTTTTTTTTTGCAAAAGTCGTGATTGGATTGACGGAAAGTTTAGGTTTTTTTTTGTCTTGGGATATATAAAAATATATAAATTATTTATTTAATTTTATATTTATATATTATATTAATAAATTTATTTTTAATATATTAATTTGAAAATGTGAATTTTGATATCATTTTTTATATAATTTGTGAGAATGAAATACACATTGTGCATAAATTAATTAATAAATTTTCACTAATCAATATTTTTATTAAAAAATTATAGATGAAACTATATTTACCGAGTAAATTCATTAAGAATGATGAATTTATTTATAATTAAAATATATTTTTAACAATAAATGATGAAAATAGAAAAATCTCACAAAATATTTCATATATATATATATATATATATATATATAGACACACACACACACCATATGATTGAACTTTTTCTCTTCGTTTTGTTTTGGTAGAATCAGTGAGGATAATAATAGAGGCAAAAAAGCATTTAACAAAAGAAACTGATGACAAAGGGCGGACTCCACTTCATTATGCCGTGCAATTCCGTTCCCGTTCAATTGCGCAACTGTTGTTAAAAGCCGATCCATCTGCTGCTTATATAACTGATAAAGAGAGAGGGACGACGGCTCTTCATATGGCAGCTTGGAGTGGCCGGACGAACATAATGGAAGACATTATCTCCTATTGTCCAGGCTGTTGTGAAATTGTGGACAAAAGAGGATGGAATTTTCTTCACTTTGCAGTCGTTACTTTAAAACCGAGAGAATTTAAAGGGATTCTTTTTTGATGATAACAATAAGATTAAGGATTTACCAGTTAGAAATCTTATAGAAGAAAAGGATATCGATGGGATCACGCCTTTACATGTCCTGCATTTTAGTAATTATGATGGTAGTGAAGATTATAGGGAAGTTTTTCGTATTTTTAAACTTCACGCATCCGAAGGACGTTTATACTCATATTCATTTATAACATCGAAGGTACGACAGCTGGCTCCACCCTACTTTAATTAAGCTTTACATTTCCCATTATATATACATAATTTTACATTTTATCATTGTCATTACATATTTGATTGGAATTTTTTTTTAAATTCCACCTATAAGCAAGTTAAATAGACATTTATTTTTTTATTTATATATATTTTTAATTGGGACAGTCAGGATTATAATTTTCGTTTTTTTTTACTTGGTTGTACAGTTTTTACATTAAATATGTTTTTATGTGAATTCGAAATTTAATTTAATTAATTTATATAATCATTTTTAAAAGTATTTAGAGGTCTGAAACTTGAATCCTAAAATCTACAACTTTTTTTTCTATTCTTAGACAGTGACTTTTTATATACAAAAATATATATATACTTCAATATATATTTATATCTTTATATGTTATGATATAAATAATAGTTTATTTCATTTGTAAAATCAAATATATCTTCAATAAAATAAAAAATATAATAAATAAGAATAATTTTAAAAGCAAACAAATTATTTTTATTTAAATATCGAATTAGTAGATTTTTTTATTTGGAACATTGGATTATGCAATGAGAAGGAAGTTTCTATCATTTCATGTATCTCACTTTTTCCATCCCAAAATTCTATAGAATGATCAAAATTAATCATTGTTGAAATCAACGCGTAATTATGTGCTGCAGATGAAACAGATTATGGAATTTATGAAAGATATAGCTAATAATGCACAAGTGGCGGGGATGCCGGTTCACTACCGCTTCCGTGAGATTGCGAAGGAGGTGGAGAAGAAGGATATTCCCGAACACGAAATTGACCCAAAAACCAGGGAGACCCATTTGCTGGTGGCAACGCTTGTAGCAACCGTAACATTTGCTGCAGCATTCACAGTACCTGGTGGAAACAAGAGTGAGCAAGGCACTGCTACCTTGAGTCGTGACTCGGCTTTTCAAGCCTTCATTATAACAGGTACCCTGGCATTTGTTTCTTCTCTTTTAGCCTTCTTCCTTCACTTTTTCTTAGTGCTTTTTCCTGGAGCCAAAGACTATTTCCTAGTTCGTTTGAAACATCTGGCGGATTGGTTAACTGTTTTGGCGATGGCAGCGATGGTGGTTGCTTTCAGCACTGGTACTTACGCAGTGTTGCAATCTTCCTTGGGGTTTGCTATCGTCACTTGTTCCCTTGGCCTCATGTTCTTTCCCGCTCTGCTCACGATCTTCAACCCTATCTTAGGTTTTATTTGATTTTCGGTTGTGCGTTTAATTTGTGATTTTTTTTTCATCTTTAAAAAAAATATGATGTTTTTGGTTAAATTATCATATTAATTATTTTATTTATTTTCTTATTGACATAGAAGTCCTTAATTATTAAAATAAACTTCCTTTAAATGATATGTTTTATTAGTTAAATTTTATAAAATTTTATCATCTATTTTCTTGCTTACAAACAATTCTTAATATTGATTTTTATTGTTCTTACAAACAATCCTCCCAATTGATGTCTGAATTATTATAACACATATATACTGTATCCATATAACCAACAGTCATTAATGTCAGAAATCATATAATAACAGCATTAAATATAATCTCTTTATTTATTGCTTCTCTTTTCAATCATTAATGTGCCCTTTATTTCATGGTACGGAAAATCTTTCCCTTTACTTTTTAATTTAATCTTTATTTCATGAATTACATTTTTTGACTACTACGTTATACTTTTGCATAGGTGTTAATTTAGTTATCTTGTTATTTTTATGAGATACAGGGGTTTGAAATATGTTGTACTCCAACAAATTAAACATATTGCTTGGAAGGTTCCTCCTCCGACTTAACGTGGATGCTTATGCTATTAACAATCCAGGTAATTTGGTTGTCGGTGGGCTAGTACTGTAATGGTTTTTGGCTTTTGTGGTTTTAACTAAAAAAAATTGTTTGGTAGTATCCTTAAGGCAGAAGAAGTATATGCAATTTTTACTGGTTTGCAAATGGCATGAAAATATGGTTGGAGGAGTAGCTTTGAGATATGATTCTCTTATAGTTGCCAAAAATAAACTAAAAATTTTCAGCCAAATGATACTCTCTATAAAGAGTTGTTTTATCTGCTGGAAATTGGTGGTTAGGGATTGACTTTTTCAAGTTATTAATGTTGCTTTGGTATTGAATTATAATTTATTAATTAATTATTGAGTAATTTGATTGTATAATTAAATTATAATTTATTAATTATTTATTTAACAATGTAATAATTGATTATTCAATTAATTATATAAATATAATACTTAATTATTAATGTAATTTCAGGAAAAAAAAAAACTATATTGTGTAAATGTTGACCAAGCACAAAGTGGTACTTTAAGTTGATGGAAATGCTCATTCTTAATGCTTTATGTTAATACAAGAGGTATGATATGTGCATTACTAGAATTGGCTCTTGTATTATCTAAATTTATTAGGTGTTAATTTAGTTATCTTGTTATTTTTTAATTCGTAATTAATTATTTAATGATTATAACTTAATTATAATATAATAATTTATTATTCAATTAATTATATAAAATAATTCTTAATTATAATTGTAATACTTTAAAACAAATACTATTCCATCAGCAACAATTCTTAGTTCTTCAACTCTAGTTTGAACTTTGAATTTTTTTTTTTTAAGTCAAGTCGTTGTATTAGAATCTCCACAACTTGCAAGGTCTTTTACTCGTATTAAGCATGGCAATCGTTGAATCTGTCTTGATAATTAAAGAAATATTACCAACCAAATAGAATTGAAAAAAGCTTCTAAAGCCACTTAAATAGCATGCACTTCAGCATAATTTGAATCAAACACAACTAGAGGATAAAGGGAAGGTATATATCTTTAAATTAGCATTAATTATAGTTTGGGTCATCTCGAGACAATTCCGGCTTTGAATCCACTTAGATTTGGATCCTATCAAATTCAAGCTACTTTGGGTTTTTCTGTTTCAGGTTTGATCAATCTTGGATTATTACAATTTGAATATTCTCAAGTTTCAAATTCAAGTTTTACAAGATTTAAATCAAATACATCTTGAGCTTGTATTCAGATTAATTTATATGCAAGTTGCTTTCACTTCGTATTGTTTTGATTCAAATTTTTTTGGATTCGAATTTATAAATTTTTTAGTCAATTTAAATCGAATTAAAATTTGATTTCAAACTATTCAGATGATTTTTTGTGCTTGATAAAAAATTTCCACTCTATCTTTTGTGCAATAATCCCATAACTCATAATTTTGAATCCAAATTATTGGTTATTGAATTATTTTGGAAGGACTTCGGAAGATTTAAACCCAAATTTAAATTCTAAATTTGACACAAGGTAAATTAAAGTCATGCTTGTTTCTTTTAGTTTTTTTTTTTTTTTTTTACCTTTATATATTTGGTTTGGAGCCGTTCATATTGCATGAAGTGAGCTTCTGGATATGTATGTATGTATGTATGTATGTATGTATGTAGACACTCCATTTAGTCTAAGGTTTTAAATTAGTTTGGACTAGGTTCTGTTTTAAGCCTAAAAGTTCAATTTTCCTTTTTTTTTATCTATTCTATTTTATTTCACACTTATCTACTTTTTTTATATATTCTTTTTATTTATTTTATATTTATCTTTATTTTTATTTTGATATTATATTTATCTTTATTTTATCCTTATTGATTAGTTATTTATTTATTTTTATATTTTTATCTATTTTATTTATTTTGATTTTGATTATTTTTAGAGTGAAATAAAATGAAAATAAAAAAAAGGATTTCTCCCTTATTTTTACTTTGTTTTTTTTTCTTTTTTAGATTATTTTTACAATTTTTTTCATATATTCTATTGATCATCTTTTTATTTGGTTTTGCTATTATCCTTTTAAAATTAGAAGAGTGGATTCAACAAGGAAACTAAGATTAAAAACAAGTTTTTGGGATAATTAAGGATAAATTTGTTAGCCTTGAATTGACAAAGTGTTTTGAATAACAAAACAAAAATTTGCTAAAATCAAATTAAATTGATTTGAACTTAATTTGAATACTTTTCTAGCTTTTTATCTAGTCAAAAACGTTTTTGAACAAAAAAAATTCATCTCCTATGGTTTAAAAAACAAAATTAACCAAAATTGCATGGAAAAGATCGATCCCCTTAAGGACCTAATAGATCCCCTCCTTAAAAAGATCAATCACTTTTTTGGCCAATAAGCTTTTTGGTCGAAATTTCGTGAAAACTAATCGATCTCTTCCCTATACAGATCGATTGGCACAAGGGTTTCAAAAAACAAGATCCATCCTTTCTCTTAGGGATTGATTAATATTTTAAGCAGAATGAAAATTGGTTTGAAAAACACAAAAAATGATTAATTACTCAAACTAGGGAATCAATCACTTGCATATAGGATCAATTGGGTATTGTTACCTGATCAATCAGGCTGTATTTTCATGCCTAAAGTTTTAGCTTTCAAAGCCAAAATCAATCGATCCCATCCATAGAAGGGATGGATTGATTTGGCCTTGACAAGTTTAAACAGTCATATTTTCTTGTTGCTTTGCAGAAGCTCCATGCATTAAATAAAACCAATGGCTCTCGTCCATTTTCTGCATATAAAAAGAGGTCTTCCACCATATTACAAGCTATCAAGAGCCAATAAAACTTATTGCTTTCATCCACCATCTTCTCCAAGCATTAAATGGAATTTTGTTGTGAGAAAGGGCAAAATATTCAATCTTGTATTTATTTCTCTTTTGATATCCTTTATAACTTTGATTTGAACTTCAAATTTGTAAACACCCAACCTTAGAGAGGTTTTTGAGTTTGCAAAATCACTTCAAAACTTGTGTTATGAGGTTGTGAGCTTAAGAGGGAGGATAACCCTTAAGAGATTGTGTTGTTGATTGTATAAAGCTTTGAAGAGCTAGGTTGTAATGTTCAACATACAATAGATTGGATTTTTTAGCAAGTGAGACTAAGGGAGAAGATCTAGGTGCCTTGAGAAAGGATGAAACCTTTATAAATATCGGTGTTTGATTCTCTAACTCTACCTCTTTACATTTCAAGTTGTTTATATTATGTTGATTAGTTTAGAAATTGATATTTGTGATTATTGTGTTAATTGGGGTTCAAATTGTTAAAATTTATAATTAACCAATTCACCCCTCTTGGTTTAATTTAAGTCTTTAAGCTAACAATTGGTATCAGAGCTAGTACACTATTTTTGTAGGTCTAAACAACCTAAAAGTGATCCTAAATGGCTAAAAAAAAGGTATTGTGATGAATGAAAAGCAACCATCCACATGCTACAAGAATTATGGAAAACAACAAGAATTGTGTCTTATGGCAAATGAAATGATTACAACTTCTTTTAGTGGTGAAAGTAATTCTATTATAAGGCCTCCTCTTTTTGTTGGTGGTAACTACTCATATTAGAAGACTAAGATGAGATTGTTCATTTAAGCTAATGACTATAAAGTATAAAGAGTTATTGTCAATGGTCCTCAAATTTCAATAAAGAAGGTGGATGACAGAGATGTGATCTATTAAAAAAGTGAATGGGATGCTAATAATATGAAGATCCCAATGCCAAGGTAATGCACACACTTTTGTATGTATTGGGGTCTAGTGAGTATAATAGAGTTTTCTTGTGTGAAAATGCGAAAATAATTTGGATAAGTTAGCCATTACCCATGAAGGCATAAATCAAGTCAAAGAGACCAAAATTAGGATGCTCACTTATGATTATGAGCTCTTTAAAATGAAATCAGTGGAATCTATTAGTAAGATATTCAATCGCTTTAACGACATTATCAATAGTTTGAAGGCTTTTGGAAAGACATATTTCAATGTAAAAATGGTAACGAAGATCTTGAATAGTCTACCAAAGAGTTAGGTGGCAAAGGTTACCGTAATTGAAGAATTCAAAGATCTTCATACACTTTCTTTGGATGAATTCGTGAGTTCTCTCCTTACTTTTAAAATGAAGCTTAAACAGGGACAAGAACCAATAAAAAAATTTGGAATTGCTCGTAAACCAACCATTCAAGAAGAAGAAAAGGAAAGAAATGAAGAAGATGAAAATGAAGAGTTTGAAAAGGTTATGCTTGTAAAAAGATTCAAGAAGTCCATGAAAATGAACATAAAAGAAAGTGATTAAGGAAGAATCAAGTATAAGAGAAAAGGACCAAGTTGTTTGCTATAAATGCAATAACTAGGTCATATCAAATTTGATTGTCCTTTATGAAAAATCCAAAACGCAATGAAGCGAAAAAAGAAAGCAATGATTGCAATATAAAGTGATAGTGACTTTTTCAATGATAAATCAAATGAGAAAAAAAGTAGCCAACCTATATCTCATGAATTTGATGAGCCTAAGGTAAATTTTAACTCAAATGATTTAACTTTTTATGTATTTGATGAGTTACAAGATAACTTTGATGAATTAGTTGTAGAATATGAAAGCATGAACAAGAGGCATAGAAAAATAATTTCTAAGTTAAAAGTAGAGAATGAACTGCTAACTAAGGCTAAAAATCAATTAGAAAAGAAAATTGACACTTTAACATTAAATGTTGATGATTTGATTAAGAATAATGTAAATTTACCTAATTTATTTTCTAGATTTTATATGACACACCAAAAACTCAATGACATATTTGAAACACAAAAAGCTTTCTTTGATCAAGATGGATTAGGTTACAATGGTGATAAAACATGACAAGCTCATAAAATTATAAAACAAAAACATTACTATGAAAACATTATACTTTTAACAATAACATGATTTACAATTAACCTTTTGAATTACTAATTACACAATATATCAATGAATTATGGGAATTTTTTATTTTTTTAATAATTTGAAATTGAAATAAAAAAGAGTATGAATAAATCAACCATATTTAAACATTTTATCAAAACAAAAAAAAAACTAAATATTTTTTTTAAATGAAGATGAAATTTTGAGACTAGGAGTTTTGTGTTTTTCTATCATTTTTGTAAATTAGTTTCAGTATATATATATATATATATATATATTCTTTTATTTTTAATTTTTATATATTGTTGGAAAAAAATTTCAACAACATGATAGAGATTAAAGTAAAAATAAAAGAATATATATATATATATATGAAGAGAAGTAGTTGTAGTAAGCTAAATCTCCTTTTCCTTTCCTTAAATCTCCTTAACTTCGACCATGTACTAAAAAAAAGGAAAAACACATTTGGTACTTGGTTGAAAATTTAAATCTTGTTGAGAAAGTTGAAAAATTAATTTAACTTTTGTTAAATTCATTTTGATTGTAATTTAAAAATTGTGATAAAACTCTTAATTTTAAGAATTTACAAATAATAATTGTTGGATATAATAAATAAACATATATCAATGTGATTTGAACATCTTTTAAATTACAATGCACAAAATTAATTTATAGAACACAAAACTAATAAAATTAACACTTTTAGTTTATATGATCAATTTAAATGTATTTAATATAAATAAATATACATGCTAATAAGGGTTTAAAATTTTTTGGAGGGGCAAGGCCCTTTAGGTCGTTATTATCAACTGCCCCTGAGCAAGGAGTGAGCACAAACGATGGCTTCGGACAAACAATCACCGTCGCCAGTGGTGAAGCAAGGAACCAAGGAATAACTGCTGCTAGGTCTGTGTCTTGCTATCTTGGGAGAGTGAGAGAGGGAAAGAGAAGCATATGAGATTGATTTAGGAGTGTTTAAGTTAGCTTTAGGTGTATATGTATAAAAAGGTGAAATCATAGTTTCATAAGTAAAATAATAAAAATATATTAAAATAAAAAAAGTTTGATTAGGCTCATGAGCCATTCAAGCTGAGTATTAAGATATTTGAATTCGGTTCGTTCGACAAGTCTAGTTGCTAGAGCTCAAGTTCAATTCGATAATGATTAAGCTAAATTCAATTTTTTTTTAATTGAACTTGAATAAGTTATGAACAAATATTTTTTTTTGAATCATTTACACCCTTACTCCTTTTTCTTTTTTATAGATCTTCATTATTCTTTGCTCTCATTCCACTCATTGTGCCTTGATTATCACTTTAATCTTTATTCGATCAATAAACTTCAATATTACAAAATACAATACCTTTGCCTTTATTGTAGTACGTACGCAATCATTTTCTCTTTCGTTAAATACTTTATTCTAATAATCTTTATTCTATGAATTACCTTGATGATTAGGTTATATCATATAATCTCTACTTGTATAGTTTTTCTTGGATCATATGAATCATGTTGAAAGAATAATATTTGTTTTTAACGTGTAACAATAACATTTACTAAAATAATTTAGTTTAATTCATATAATATTTAAAACAAAGATTTTTAGGATAATTTAAGATTAAATGGTACCATCTTTTGGACGAGCATGTGGTGGTACAATAACCTTCCTTATACGTAATCAAACTTTCGAACCTTGTTTTGAAATGCAAACCAAAATTTATTCTTTTAGGGATTCTTAGTCAAGCTTAGGACATCCTTAAAGGGATAGATTCATTAGGTTGCCAATCACACTTAACAAAAATATTGGTGATGACTCCCTAAAATCCATATCTAACTATAGGTCTACGGATCTATATATTATGACACTCTCTATTTGTATTGTTTTCCTTAGATCATGTGAATCATGTTGAAAGAATAGTATTTGTTTTTAACTTGTAACAATAATATTTACTAAAAAATTTAAAGTTTAATTTAGATAATTCGTACAAACACTTTTAAAAAAAATAGCATCTAGTAAGTTTCACTACCAAAAAATTGATTTTTACCTACAAAATTTTCCTTCAATAATAGCATGTTTTCTGTTAGTAATAGTATTATTGATGAAATTTTTCATCAATAATAAATAAGTTGGTAATACTATTCCATCGATAATGTGTAAAATCCATAAATAATTAGCAATGGAATTATCCGTTGGTAAATTTCATTGGTAATAATTTTATTGATAATTAGGTAATAATCTGTCGATAAAATCTATTGGTAATATTTATTTTTCAACTATATTTAATATATTTTATTTATAATTTTTTTCATTTTATTTTAGTTTTTTAATTTATTTTTAAAGTAATTACATGAATACTAAATATATATAAATAGAAAAAAATAAATAAACAAAATACTCCATTTTATTTATAAAAGAATTTACAATA
>NW_019168026.1:10850678-10889359 GCF_002303985.1 Durio zibethinus
GTTTAGAGGAGTTTTGATCAAATCTTAAAAAAAAAAATGTCAAGATGAGTCTTGATTAGGTGTTTACATCTTTGCGCAATTTCTGTTTCACAAAAAATGATTGCAAAGAGGGGGCAGTCTGTAGACACCTCAATTTGGTCCAGGCCGGATTCAATTGGGCCTGGTCCAAATAGGTAAGTCTATTTTTTTTTTGTATTTTACATTTTTATTTATTTTTATTTTTATTATTGTTTTTATATATATTTTTCTTTTATTTTTATCTTATCTATTATTTTATTTATTTATTACTACTATTTATTAATATATATATATATATCTTATTATTATTATTATTTTCTGTTAATATTTATATGTATATTTATCAGATTATATGTTATAATTTATCTGTTATTTAATTTTAATTTATCTGTTAATTTTTTTATTTATCTTATTTATTTTCATTAATATTTTTATTTGATTTTTTTATTTTTTGATTTATTCGGCTGAAGATTGGATTGGGATTCAATCAGAATAGTCCATGTTGAATTCAATGATTGAATTTCGATCCAAAGAGGAGTTGGGATTGATCAAAAACTCTTCGGATCAATCCCTATAAAAGGACCCTCAAAATCAAAGGAAGCACATAGAAAAACAGAAGGAAAAGAGTATTGGTTGAGAGAAAAAGGTAGACAGAAGAGATTCGAAAGCTGAAAAAGGGTTTAGAGGCGTTAGAATAGCTTTAGGAATCATTGGGAAATTTTTGAAGATTTTTCTGTGAATTTTTTCTGGAAATTTCTGGAAAATTTCCAAATTTCGGTTAAATTTTTTGGCGAAAGTTAAATTTTTCGACGACGATTTCGGTCAAGATTGAAGTTTTCGACCAGTTGCCCAGTTTTCGGTGAAGATTCCCAGAAATCGACCAACTTTTCGATGAACTTTCGGAGAAAAAACTAGATTTCGATGAATTTTCTAGAATTCGGTGAATATTCAACCGGAGTTCTTCAGAAAGTTTAGAGAGAAAGAGGAGAAGAGAAAGGAAGAGAGAGAGAGAAGAAGAAGCTCAGTTTGCTAAAAAAATGAAGGAATCAGCCTTATATACCCTCTCAAAACGACGTCGTTTTTGCATTAAGTAACCCAGAGGATCCGCGCGTTTTGTCGAGATCTGACTCGAGTCGAGCATCGACCCGCTTTCGACCCACGCGTGTCTCGTTTCTCCGAGCTGTTAGTCGAGCCGAGCCGACACCCCTGAGCCGCTTTTTCGAGCCGTTTTTCTTCCTTAAGCCGAGCCGACACCCTGAGCCGCTTTTTCAAGCCGTTTTTCTTCCTTAAGCCAAGCCGAGCTGTTAGCCGAGCCGTTCTAGGTTTTTTTTTCTTTTTTTATATATTTTATTTATTTATTTATTTATTTTATTAGATTAGGTTTATTTAATATTCTTTTATTTTTATCTTTATTTTATTTTTATTTTTGTTTTACTTTTCTTTATTTTTTTATTTTCACTTTTATTTTGTTTTATTATTTTATTTTCTTTAAATAAAATCCAAAAAAAATATTTTTGGAGAAAAGTTGAAAGTATCAATTTTCCTTAAAAATAAATTTTCAAAAAAAAATTTTTGAGGAAAAGTTGAAAGTATCAATTTTCCTTAAAAATAAACTTTCTAAAAATATTTTTGGGGTAAAGTTGAAAGTATCAATTTTCCTCGAAATTAAGGTTTCTAAAAAATATTTTTGGAGAAAAGTTGAAAGTATCAATTTTTCTTAAAAATAAATTTTCAAAAAAGGTTTTTGAAGAAAAGTTGAAAGTATCAATTTTCCTTGAAATTAAAGTTTCAAAAGATATTTTGGGAAAAAATTGAAAGTATCAATTTTCCTCGAGATTAAAATTTCTAAAAAATATTTTGGAGAAAAGTTGAAAGTATCAATTTTTCCTGCACAAAAACAATAATTCTTTTCTTCCTTTTTATTTTTTAATGTTAAATAATCCGACGATGGAGCCTCTGCAAGTGAAACAGTAGTTTTCTTGCATACTCTTGAAGTGAGAGAATTTTCTTAATTTTTTGCTAAAAGTATTAGAGTCAATTGAGAATAATTTTCAATAATTAATCACTTGATAAATTTTTAAAGCTCATTGGATAATACAAATTTAAGTTGGTACCATCTTTTGATGGGCTTTGTAAGGGTGCTATAACCTTCCTCACACGTAACCGAACTCCCAAACCCTGTTCTGGTTAGTAGACCTGAACCTATTCTTTTAAGGACCCTTAAACTTAGGTGTTCCTTAAAAGGACAGATTCCTTGGATGACCAATCGCACCTAGATAAAAAAGATTGGTGGCGACTCCTTCAAATCAATGTCTAACGATGGATTCCCGGATCTAGACGTTATGACACTCCACTAACTTCTCCATACTGCAAGTGGCCTAAGAAAAAGGCCTCATTTAATTTCATTTTCTCTTGGAAAATAAGGTCTTCTGCTTGGTTTTACACGTTCAGGCAAATACTTGTCTCTTATCACATTAAATAAAGTCTTCTGCTTGATTTTACACGTTAAGACAAATACTTGTCTCGTTGCAATTTTTTTCTTTTATACTGTTTTGTTCACTTCTGGGAGAGTTTGAAATTTATTACGGACAAGAGAAGACGACCTTGACTGTAATTGCCAAAGTTTCCTGCAATTTACAATTTAATTAATTATGTTGGCCACTTTAGAGACAGTGTGGACGAATTCAATTTCCCAAATCTCAATTCTAATACTATCAGTCCATACTATAAATTTTATTTTTGCACAGAACACGAGTTAATTATTAAATATTACGTCACAGTAGCGTTTCTTCAACCATCTCTTTTTTATTTTTATTTATTTTTTTACTTTTTTCTCAAAATTTTTAAAATATTTCATAAAATTCTCCACAGTTACTAATCCTTAGCAAATAACATGATTGGGATGTTTATTTTCGATCATTTATTTTCCCTATTAACAAATTATTACGCTGCTACATATGAAAGACATTGAATTAATCAATTGCATTGTTCCTTTGGATCTTATTTTTGTTGGCACTCCCACTAATTTCTTCATACTGCAAGTGGCCTGAGAAAAAGACCTCATTTACTTTCATTTTCTTTTTGGAAAATAAGGTCTTCTACTTGGTTTTACACATTAAGACAAACACTTGTCTCTTGTCACATTAAATAAGGTCTTCTGCTTGGTTTTACACGTTAAGACATACTTGTCTCGTTGCAAATTTTTTCTTATACTGTTTTGTTCACTTTCGGGAGAGTTTGAAATTTACCACCGACGAGAGAAGAAGATCTTGACTGTAATTGGCAGAGTTTCCCGCAATTTGCAATTTAATTAATTACAACTGATGCTGATGCATTTGCTTTCTCATATGTCATATCCAACTAAGCTTGATCTTTGGGAGCAAATGAATGGTCTTGCTTTCCTTTTAAGCCACATGTCCAAATGGAATTAGATAAATTGTTATTATAGTTTTCCACTGTAAATTAGATGTTGTCTGTATAAAATAGTGTAAATGTTTTTATGACATCTTGTTATATGATATCTTATTATTAGACTTATCTAAGGATCAAACTATTTGCTAGGTCCAATTCAATAGAATTCTTAATAAGATTTTTGTTGAGAATTTATCTTGAATCTCTTATTCTCACATTGGAAATTGAGTAGAGTTATAAAAGTTGAGGGTTTATTTTGAACCCCACATATTATTGAAATAATAATGGAAATATTAAAACAAAAATAGTAATTTGAAAATATTTATTTTTAAAAGAATAAGAATAATAATAATAATAAATCCAAAATGATAAACTTAATATATTGAATTTTTTAAAAATTACAATAATAAAATTTAACCTATTCGGTTAATTATTTTCTTTATTTTTATTTTTATTTTTATTCAATTTACTGTTATATTTATAAAAAAACATATTAAATTTAATTCATGCTCATAATTAGAATTAAATAAACAGAGGAAAAAGTTAAAAAATAAAATCTTAAAACGGTCTTTGATGTTTTTCTTATTATCACTTTTTATTTTATAAAATAGTTAAAAGATATATGCGAAATGTAAGAAAAAACAAATGGCCTAATTGGCTGCCAAATGGGAACCAATTGAAGCCTTAATTGTTGTCTTTTATAGAAAATAATAATAAAAAAAAACTTAATATAATTAAATGACGGAAAAAGTTTAAAAAATAAAACAGTAAAACAGTTTTTGATGATTTTCTTTTTTAACATGGTAGAAAATGATAAATAATATGATGAAAATATTGATAATAAAGTAATAAATGATCCATAATATTCTAGAAAATTCCATAATTAATATTAATAACAAGTGTCAATGGTTAGTAATTGGTGAATAACATAATCGTAAATTTCATATTTATAATTTTATAATTTATTGGTATATAATATGATATCACTTACAGGAACACATCACTTATAATTAATTGTGTTTGAATATCCAATAATAAATTAAAATTAATTTCATTCTTTTTTATTTCTTAATTTCTTCTTTTTTTTTAGAACATGTATATAGATTAAATTTTTTTATATGCACTAAATTAAAAAATTTTAAGTGGTGACATTCATGTATTAAACAATTCACATTAACACATATGTAGCGAAAACTACTATAAGCCAAAGTACAGGGGAGAAAATAAAATAATTATAAAAAACCTATTTAGTAGAAAAATGAAAAATAACTAAAAATAAATATAAATTCATATGAGGTAGTTGTCGGCAAACCGTGAAACCCTGATAGAAAGTTATCCGGAAATTAACTCCAAGTCGCTTGACACTTCTCATACTTCGTATTCATATCTTTGCAATGAGTTTCTATTTTCTAACTAGCACATTTATTTATTTTTATTACATATTAAAATTACAATCATACAACTTTTAATATATATATAAATAAGATAATACATTCCTAGACAAATTAATAAATAAATCAATCAAAATCAGCCTAAAGTTAAATTAATTAAATTCATATAATAATAAGATTTTAATATAAAGCCTAAAGATTCAAGACTTTTTCTTTATCTTGGAATAAAACTTCATTGATAGCTTAAGCAAAGTTTTAATTTGTGGAAAATAAAAGTCTTCTGCTTGGTTTTACACGCAAAGACGGGTCTTGTCTCTTTGCAATTTCCCAATAACTTTCGATCAGGGTTTGGCGGTTTGCCGACAACTACCTCATATAATTTTATAATTTATTCGTGTAAGTAAAATATAATATGATATCCCTCATGGTAGAGCAGCCTATAGAATTTATAATGATGCAGCTGAATCCCTCAGTAGCTCATCCATTCCCTCTGAACAGCCTATGGAAGAAAAGGTTATCACCTACATGGACCTTGTTTTGTTCAAAGCTGCGGCGGATGGTGACGTGGAAGTATTTAGTAACTACCAAGGTGCTCTTGATTGCCTGATTGACGGAAGCCAAAACACAGTGCTTCATATTTACTCCAGAACCGGAGGACGCCTGGTAGTCAAAAATGTTAAAGGGTTTCTGTGTTTTCAGAAAAGGGTATTTGAAAGAGAGTTCTCCATTAACTTTGTGGAGCAACTTGTCGACAAGTGCCCATCACTGCTACTGCAACGCCATGCCAACTGGGAAATTCCGTTGCACATTGCAGCAGGACATGGGCATTCTGGCATAGTCAAAGTCCTTATTGAACGCGCCAAAGTAGTGCTATATGAAGACCCGGAGTGAGCGTTGGAAGCAACCAGGGCGAGGCAGATGCTGAGAATGAAGGATGAGGAAGAAATTACTGCTTTCCATGTGGCCGCTCGATATGGTCATCTTGATGTGTTGCGACTATTCGTCAAAGAAGATCCTGATTTTGCTTTCTCCTCTAATACAAGCGGTGAGACTCCACTCTACTTAGCTGCCAAGGGAGGATATCCCGGTTTGGTTGCTGAGATGTTAGATAATTGCAAATCAACGGTTTATGGCGGACCCCATGGTAGAACGGCTTTGCATGCAGCAGTCCTGGCCGGAGATGAAAGTAAGTGATCGGTTCATTATTCTGTGTTATGTTGTTATTGTTATTGTTTTGGGATATTTATTAATTCAGGATTATGATAAGATAAAATAAAATAATATTATGAATAAGATTAAATTAAATAATATCATTTTATTTTATGTTTGGTACAAAAGATTATGGTAAGATAAAATAAAATAAGATTATGAATAAAATTAAATTAAATAATATCATTTTACTTTATATTTGACTTGTGCAAGAATTACGATAGATAATTTATTTATTGGTCAAAATTATAATTACAATAGATAATTTATTTATTGATCAAAATTATAATTTTTCAAAGTTTAAATAAGTTAAACTATTGATATAATTTTTAAAGGTATAATAATAAATGTAAGTTCAATCCTACGAATTAAAAATAATTCTCTCCACTTTAAGAAAATTAAATCATTTTATACCAAAAGAATGATAATAATTCTTATAATCCTAAAATATATACAAACCAAATATAATATAAAATAATTATCATTATATTCTATCTATCATCCTATGCACGAAATATAATTTCATTCTTCCTTGTCAACATATCATATTCACTCATCAATCAGTTTTTTTTCTGCCTCTTAAAAATTGTTTAGGTTAACTTCATAAAGCCAAACCCATACATAAATAAGCTTATATTTATGCTTAGTGCATAAATTTTATTTATTGATATTGAATCATATAATTAAATGATGTTACTTCATTAATACTAAAACATAAATTTTTATTACCCTTCAAATAAATACAAAAAATTTAAATTTTTTTTAAAAAGTTATTCTTAATGAGTTCATATCATTTAATTCATTAATACACTGATAGTATATCAAATATAAATTCTAATTGAATTTTTTTATATCAGAGTTAATAATTAATATACTATCAATATAAAATTTTAATTATACAAATAGAATTTAAAAATAGCACAAAAAAAACATGCATAATGTTTTAATTCTATTTATATAATTTTTATATTGATAATATATAATTATTATCTATGTGTATAATTAACCCATTATTATTACTCTTTTTAATGATTGCTGGGCGTTACACGCTACGAGAATATTATCTCCTTAGATCTTGATTGGGCGCCTTTTTACAATTTTATCTTGAGAACAGTACGTCAAAGAAGGATAGGTCATTGCTTATAAGTCATAGTCTAGCTCTTGGTCATCAAAAGTGGGATCCTTTCCCCTTAACACCAGCTATCCTAATCAAGGTACCTATTTTTCAATTGCTACAAAATTCAAATTGAGGGAAAACAAGGGAAAGGAACCATGAAGATATCTCTCACTGCATTACTAAAAAAAAAACAAACAACCAACTATTTGTTTACTAAATCAAGTAATTTTAAATTAGGGTTGTAATTGAATTGAGTCGAAATGATATAATGAGAAGTTTAAACTCAACTTAAAATTTACTCCTTGAAACTTGATTCAAATATTATCGAGTTTTAATTTTTTAATTTAAATTCAACTTAAGATAGAAATCAAACTCACTTGATAAGACTCATTTATTGAGTAAAAAATGAGCTCAATTTTCATATTTGATTTCAAATTCAATTATTTATATTCAAACTCAACTTAATATATATAAGGATAAATAGTAATTTTTTAATTAAAATATATATTAAAATATAAAAACTTAAATAGGTTCATGAGTTATTCGCATCTGACATTAAAATATTTAAATTTGATTAATTAAATAAATTGAATTGCTTGATCTCGAACTCAATTCGTAAATAACTGAATTGAATTTGAATTTTTTTTAAATCAAATCTGATTCTATTGTGAGCAAAAGTGTATCGTTTATACCCTATTCTAAGTAATGCATGGTCTGTTTCTTCTCCTGGCCAAACTAGAAAAAGAAAAAGAAAAAAAAAGTACGGTCTTCGTGAATCATTTTCAAAATTCTTTTTTATTTATTTTACCAATGAAATCTACAAAACTATTAATGATGGATCTTTTGTCGCTAAAGTAATTACTAACGGATTTTTTTTTATTTTTCAAAAATAACAAAAAAAATAATTTTATTGAAAATTATTTTTAGTGATAGATTATTTCTAATTAGCAACCAAAATTTCTATCGCTAAAAATAGAAATATTAGTAACAAAATTGGCTTTAGCGATGCAAAATTATCAACGACTGTGAGCTTTTCATCGGAATATTGGTAACAAAAAATCCAGTCACTAATAGAAATTGCATTGCAAATAGTGGTATTAGCAATGGAAAATTCCTTTTTGGGCCATTGGGCCATAGTATGGAAATTAAGGTTTTTTTTTAATTACTGTTGAGCCATTTTAATTAGGCCTTTTTTGTTGAAATAAAGTTGGGGCTATTAATTTAAGCTATTGTTGATCATTTTGCTTAAGGTCATTTTGATTAATTAATATTTTTGTAAGTTGTTTTGGTCCAAAATTAATGACTTCATTTGATAGAATATAGGACCTAATTAAATTAGTAATAAATAAATTATTTGGGCATTTTGGTTGGTCTAAATTTGTGAATTTAAATTTACTTATTCAATTAATAATTTATTTAATTTTGTAAAAACCCATTTAAATTAATAAAATTATCTTATTATTTGAATATTCACTAAATAAAATTAATTAGTTAATTAGACTTAACTTTTTGATATGCATTCGGATATAACATATTTTAGTCGTATTAAATTTTGGTTTGAAAACTCGGAGATTATTTTTAAATTACACAAATAATTAATCAAATTGATTAGAGCATACCTGTGGTGGGAATAATCATGAAGGTTTTCAAGATTTTTCTGATAATTTATTTTAGCACCTTGATTGAGAACAAAAGGACAGTGTATACCATAAAGAAACTCTAATTCTAATTGTCTGATGATACATAAATAAAATAGCAAGAATTTAAAAAAAAAAACATGATTTTAATTTAACTTGTGTCAAAGTTCAGGATTTAAATTTGGGCTTAAATCTTCCAAAATACATCCGTCTTTGCTCATAGAAGAACAAAATATATGTTTAAAGCTAAATGTGGTCACCTTTAAAATATATATATAATAAATTAAGGATTCCAATTTCGATATTTATAATTTCTTTTTATTTTCAAATTAATATATCTCATTATAAAAAGAAAAAAAATACTAATAATGTACTATTTATCTCCGAGTTGATCAAGTGCATGAGATAACCTAATTTGTGATAAGATTCAACTTCTCCTTTGTCAATCGCCTTTTTTAAGACAATGCTTACTCTATTATGATGCGAGTAGTGGTTAAAGTGTTGTAAATCATGATCTAACATCTAACATAAAATGCAAGTTGTCTATTGTCCATCTATTTGACAAGTATAGTTGAAATATTTTTGAGTTGTGTGAATATTTTTGGTATTATATAGTTAAACGGGTGTTAGGCCTTGAGGCTTTTGAGAATAAATATTAATTTGTGAAGCCAACATAACTTGGGATCTTTTGTATAGTTTTTAATTTTTTGTATAGATTTAATGTGATTTTTTTTTCTTTTTTAGATTTTATTCTTAAATATTTTTAACTTTTTTTTTTGTGAAAAAGTAAAATGTTATCTAATATTTAATTATATTAGTTCTATCAATTTATATCTTTAAAATTAGGTAAAAAAATTGAATTTTTAGATGAATGAAAAAAATAATCAATAAAAGAAAAAGAGAAAGATAAGGAGAAAGAAGAATTTAGAATAAATATTATATTTATAAAAAAATTAATTTCAAATAATTATTTTTAAATTTTAATAAATTCAAAATTTTATTGATTTATACTTTTAAAAATAAAAAATATTGATACTTAGCATAGTGAAGCCAGGGAGATTTTACTAGTATATATAAAACTGTTAACTCAGCTAGAGGCATGAGTTATTGGAATATTGCACAAAAGACTAGAGGTGGAAAAATATTATTAAACTCAGAAAAATGTCCAAATGGCTTGAGATCAAATTTCAATATGATTTGAATTGATTAAAAAATATTCGAACAAAAACAATTTAAAGTGAAATAACTTAAATGTAAATTAATCTAAAAACAAATTAACTGGAGATTGATTCAATCTAAAACTTGTAAAACTTGAAGTTTTAACATGAAAATATTCAAATTGTAATTAACCTGAGATTAATCAAGTGAAAAAATCCAAAAAAGAATAAACCTAAAATAGCTCAAATTTGTCATTATTCAAATTTAAGATGGTTCAAACTGGAAATTATGAACTTGAAACAATCTAAACTCGAATGAATGTAAATTCAAAAACATAACTTGTCTAATTATCTTATAGGTGTGTTTGATTGAAATTATGTTGAAGTGTATGCTATTAAAGTAGCCATCTCTTAATTAAGAATAATTGGATGAACTAACTGAGTTAAATTCAAAATTTTTATCTAAATTGTGTTTCAATTGTGAGATATTGTTGTGTGTTTGGAGTTTTTTAGTAGTGTGATATTTTATATCATTTGTGATATTCTAATAGAATATCTTGACTTATCAAAAATAAGGATGCTCAACATTCAAACTTGAAGTATAAGGAATTATTGTCCGTACAATAGTATTAATTCACGGAATAAAGATTATATGAAAATAATTAAAGGGGAACATTTTCCTCACTATCCATCATGGAATAAATGCAAAGGAATTCATCATGGAATAAAGTAGATTAGAATAAAGTAAGTTAAAGGGAAACAAAATGCAAAGGTATGTCTCTTAGAGTTAATTACTAAGTTAGTTGATCGAATGAATACCATAAGATTAAAGTTATACCTTTCAATTGTAGTGCAAGAATTGGGCCAGCTAAGGACTCAATATTATGCCATTTGTCTTCTAATTGCACCGTTGAATTGGCCTTCTTTTATTTTTTGGGTAAATTCCATCTAAATCCTTAAGATTTAAACATAATTCAATTTAAGTCCATTAGTTTAAAAAAATAGACACTCCACCCCAAACTTTTCAATTAATGAGATAATGAGGTCCTTTCGCTAATTATATATTAATTATTCCATTAAAAGTCTTATTAAAATATCATTTTATCCTTGAAAAATCAATGTCCTCAAATACTTACATAATGTAATAGTTTATAATAAAAAATTTTATTTTATTTTATTTGAAGATACATAAAAATATTAATAATATAAAAAAGATTTTTTAAATGCAACATATAAAAACAAAACTTACGACTATAAATATGCTAATATATAAATTTATGTATAGAAAAATGAATATATTAAGCATGTGAAAATTTTAACCAAACCTTTTTTTTTTTTTTCAACGAAACATATTTTCTTATTATATGATACATGTTCATTTTCTTTGAAATTTGTTCCATGTCAAAAAATTATTACATGTTCAATATATTCATTTTATTATAAATATTTACATATAGCTTATTTATAATTGTGAAATTTGTTTTTATATATTACACGTAAAAAATATTTTTAATAAATTATTAATATATTATATATATTTTAAGAAAAAATAAAAAATTATTTATATGAATCATTAGTTTATGTAAATATTTGGGGATATTGATTTTCAAGGGTGAAATGATCTTTTAATGAGACTTTTGATAGAATATTTAAGATATAACTGATAGGAGGACCTCATTGTCCTATTAGTTGAAAGTTTGGGGTAAAATATTCATTTTTCAAACTAATGGACTTGAGTTGAATTATGTTTAAAATTTAAGGACCTAGATGGAATTTACCCTTTTTTATTTTGTTGATCAACAAAATGATGACATTTTAGTCTTCTAAGAAAGAAAAAGAAAAAAAGAAGAATCGAGAATTCTTGAAAGATGAAAGAAAAGATAGGAAACATAGAAATGGGTGAGAGGAAGGGGGTTGAAAGTATGAACAAAGAAAGAAAGAGAATATAAAGATGATAGAAAGTGATGTGGTGAAAGACAGGTTGAGAAAGAAATAGATTTTGGATTTTAGATTTGAGAATAAAGAAGAAAATTGAAAAAATAAAGAAGCAGATTAAGAAAGAAAAAGAAAAAGGAAGTGCAAAAAAGGATTTAAAAAATAATAAAAATCTATTGATATTATTGTTTTAATTTATTTTACTTTCTTTCTCTATATTTTACTTTTTGATTCAGTATTCATTTTTTTCATTTTATTTAATTCTATTTGTATTTACCTTTTAAGAAATTTTAGATTTCAAATATGTAAGTTGCACCAATTGTCCAAATGGCTTAAGATCAAATTTCAATATGATTTGAATTGATTAAAAAATTTAAAATCCAAATTTGAAAAAGTTGGAACAAAAATAATTTAAAGTGAAAGTAACTTGAATGTAAATTAATCTAAAAACAAATTAAATTGAGATAGATTCAATCTAAAAGTTTTAACATAAAAATATTCAAATTGTAATTAACCTGAGATTGATCAAATGGAAAAATCCAAAAGAGACTAAACCTAAAATAGCTCAAATTTGTCATGATTCAAATTTAAGATAGTTCGAGCCTGAAATTATGAACTCGAAACAATCTAAACTTGAATGAATGCAAATGTGAAAACATAACTCGTCCAATTGTCTTATAGGTGTGTTTGATAGAAATTAGGTTGAAATGTATGCTATTAAAGTGGCCATCTCTTCATTAAGAATAATTGGATGAATCAACTAAGTTAAACTCAGAATTTTTGTCTAAATTGTGTTTCAATTTTGAGATATTATAGTTTGTTTGGAATTTTTTAGTGGTATGATATTTTGAATTGTTTGTGATATTCTAATAGAATGTCTTGACTTACCAAAAACAAGGATGCTCAACATTCAAACTTAAAGCATAAGAATTGTTATCTATCCAATAATACTAATTCATGGAATAAAGATTAGATAAAACTAATTTAAGGGGAAAATTTTCCTCACTATCCATCATGGAATAAATGCAAAGGTATTCATCATGGAATAAATTAGATTAGAATAAAGTAAGTTAAAAGGGAAACAAAATGCAAAGGTTTTCATCATTGAATAAATTAGATTAGAATAAAGTAAGTTAAAAGGTACACAAAATGCAAAGGTATGTCTTTTAGAGTTAATTATTAAGCTAGTTGATCGAATCAATACCATAAGATTAAAGTTATCCCTTTCAATTGTAGTGCAAGAATTTGGCCAGCTAAAGACTCAATATTATGCATTTGTCTTTAATTGCACCGTTGAATTGGAAAAATAGACACTTCACCTTAAACTTTTCAATTAATAGGACAATGAGGTCCTTTCGTTGGTTATATGTTAATTTTTCCATTAAAGTCTTATTAAAATATCATTTTACCTCTGAAAAATCAATATCCTTAAATACTCACATAATGTAATATTTTATAATAATAAATTATTTTTATTTTATCTCAAGATTCATAAAATATATTAATAATATAAAAAGAGTTTTTAAATGCAACATATAAAAACAAAACTTATAATTATAAATATGCTAATATGTAAATATATGTATAACAAAATGAATATATTAAGCATGTAAAAATTTTAACCAAACCTTTTCTTTTTTTTTTTTAACCAAACATTTTTTCTTATTATACGTTAAAATGTTCATTTTCTTTGAAATTTGTTCCATGTCATAAAATTATTACATGTTCAATATATTCATTTTATTATAAATATTTACATATTAGCTTATTTATAATTGTGAGTTTTGTTTTTATATATTATACCAAAAAATCTTTTGATATATTATTAATATATTTTATATATTTTAAGAAAAATAAAAAAAATTATTTATATAAATCATTAGTTTATGTAAGTATTTGGGGATATTGATTTTCAAGGGTAAAATGTTCTTTTAATGAGACTTTTGACAAAATAGTTAAGAGATAGCTAACAAAAAGACCTCATTGTCTTATTAATTGAAAAGTTTAGGATGGAATGTCTATTTTTCAAATAATGGACTTGAGTTGAATTGTGTTTAAATTTAAGGACCTAGATGGAATTTACCCTTATTATTTTTTTTTTATTTTGCTGAACAACAAAATGATGACATTTTTGTCTTATTTAGAAAGAAAAAAAGAACCTAGAATTCTTGAAAATATGAAGAGAAAAGATAGGAAACATAGAAAGGGATGAAAGGAAGGGGACTGGGAGTGTGATAAGAGGGAAAAAAGAGAAATATAAAGATGACAGCAAAGAGATATAATGAAAGATTGGTTGAGAAAAGAGATAGATTTTGGATTTTATATCCATGCACAAAAAAAAATTGAAAGAAAAGAAAGAAGCAGAATTAAAAAGAAAAAGAAAAAAGAAGTGCAAAAATGGATTTAAAAAATAATAAAATATTATTGATATTATTGTTTTAATTTATTTTGCTTTTTTTTTTCTATGTTTTACTTTTGATTCAGCCATTGATTTTTTTATCATTTTATTTAAATTCTATTTGTATTTAACTTTTGAGAAATTTCATATTTCAAATGTTTAAGTTGCACCAATTAACTCTAATTAGATGAGAAATGAACATCAATTTACAAAAGCCAACCATATTTTTAATTTGCAGCAAAAAAAAAAATCTTAACCTTGGATAAGTTAAGCATGATGTGACTATTTTGGGTACCAGGTGTTTGCATTGAGTTGATCAAGATAGGTAAAACCCTGAAAACATAAGAGAGAGAAAGAGAGCAGTTAATAACAAATATTAGGAGTTGTCCAATTTTTGTACTTCAACACTTAAATTAAGAGTTTGGTTTGAGAAAAAAAAAAAGAGAATAGGATGGAAATAAGACTTAAAGGCTTAAAAGTTCTAGTTCAGTTGGAGATAATTGAATGGTGTTTATTTATATTTGTGTGATGGGGAACCTTGAGCCTAGAAGGCCTTGAGGTCAGCATAAAGGGACTAGGGCTGGCATTGTAGGCCTGAGCTAAGTTGATGATTGATTGTCTATTCAAGAGATGACAAGCCAAGACTCTAATGGGCTAGTGGGTAACTAATGGGGTGACAAGGTTGATATGGACCTTGAGATTTTAAGTTAGTTCGACATGTCAACTTGGCCAAAATGACTAAAATACCCCTACTTATTATCTGACTTATACTAAAGAGGAAAAAATTTATTTTCCATTAAACGCAAAATGCCTCTAACATTTTATTCCCTACTAAATAGTATGATGTGTCATTTAATTCTCGTAGCCATGGTTAATGTGGCTTCTTCGATTAACTTTTTTTTCTACTTCTTTTGCTCCCTTTCTAAATACTTCAAACCCTTCATACCTTTTTTCTTCTCCCTATCTAGCCAATAGTCTGAGCTTAGAGTCTAGTTTTGGCTTGTCCTCCGAGTCTGAGGGGTCTTCTTACTCTTCTTTATCTTTTTTTTTCTTTCAACATAGTAGAGGTCCCAACCTTGACTCAAGCTCAAAGGCCTGCTCATTCTTTAGAAGCCAAGTAGTCTAGTGATGAGGCTGAGTAGGCTAAGTAGGCTTAGAGTTTTGTCGATAAATCCATTGGTAAATTATGCAATAAATCAATATTGACAGAATTAGCAACAAAAAATTTTCATTGCTAATATTGTTGGACAAAAAATAATTTTTAATGGTTTTTTGTAAATTAAAAAAGAATTTTAATTTTTTTTAGAATAGTAAAAGTGGTTTTTATAAGGATTTAGCTACGGAATATTCTCTAAAACAAGTTTGTCTTTCAAAATGAGATTCATCCTAGAAATATTAATTTTTTACCTTTTAGTCATGGAAATATCTAATTTTCTTGCAAATAATTATCATAGAAACCAAATAGTGACGAAATTTTTCATTACTAAAACTTATTGTAGATAGGATTCAAAAATATATCAAACTTAAAAAAAAAAAATTGATGAAAACTTCCGTCATTAAAAACTTTTAGTGGTGGAGTTTTTCAATATATTAATTTTAAAAAAAAATTAGTGATAGAAAATCCGTTACTAAAGCAATTACTGACAGATTTTTTTTTTGAAAATTAACAAAAAATTTAATTTTGTTGGAAATTATTTTTAGCGATGAATTTTTTTATTTTTAACTAGCGATTAAAATTTTTGTCACTAAAAATAAAAATCTTAATGACAAAATTGGCTTTAGCAATGGAAAATTATCTATGATTGTGAACTTTTCATTAGACTTTTGACAATGGAAAGCTTGTTGCTAAAAACATTCCATCACAAATAGTGGTATTAGCGATGGAAAATTCTGTCGCTAATAGTGTTATTTCTTGTGTTAAAGGAAAAAAAGAAATGAAGGAAAAAAGGAGAAGGGAGTTTGTTGGGGCACTATGTGAACATGTCAATTGAGTTTAAAATATTAAAATTTTAAATTAAGATATTAAATAATAATTTGATTAATTAAAAAATTAAAAAAATAATAAAATAATAGGGTGTCATATGTACACATTCGTTGATTTATTCAAAAAAGATCTTATTTTTAAAAAAAAGGAAAAAAAAACTTAGAAAAGGAAAAAAAGCAAAGACAAAAAACAAAAAAAAGAAGAAAGCTGAATGGCCATGTGGCATTTGCAATAATAATTTTTCTTGAAAATTTTATATCATGAATTAAAAAAAACTAAAATAGAAAATAACCAAAAAAGACAAAAAATCAAATCTGAGTGTGATATCAACAGTTTTGCTAATATTTTTCTTTAAAAATCATCAAATTAAAAAAAAATAACAAAGAAAAAGAAAATATATTTTAAATAATCATATCAAATGGGCCCTATTTTAAAGAAATTTAAAAATGTATTTTTAAAATATTAAATATAGGAAAAAGAAAAATAATAAAAGTAAATAACAAATAAAAAAACAAAAAACAAAAAAAGGTCAAATGACTGGAATACTCTTGATATTAAACGGGTTTCACAAAAATATAATATAAATTTTTTTTATTAAATATATAAAAAAATGAAAAGCAAAAGAAAAAAAGAAGAGAAAAAAATGCATGACATTCCATTGATATTAAGTGGATCCTTAAAAAAATAAAATTTAAAAAATTGTTTTCTAAAGATATTTTTTAAAAAATAAAAAGTTAAAAGGTTAAAATAAAAAAAGAAAAAAGAAAAATTGGTATAAATGGGTGTCCAACGTAAAGAATAAAAATTTTTTTAAAAAATATTTTTTTATAATTTTATAAAATATTTATTAAATACTAAAAAAAATAGAAAGCAAAAAAAAAAAAAAAACTAAAGATGACATGTCACAGCTTAAAGAAACAATACTTGACTGTACATAACTTAAGTAGGTGCTAAAAGAAAATAAAATATATAAGAATTTATTAATTATTTTTTTAAAAGGAAAAGGTTATAATGGGTAAAAAAAAAGTAAAAGAGAAAGTTTGATTTAAGTAGATCTCATACGTAAAAAAATAAAATTTTAAAGTTTTTTTTATAATTTAAAAAAATTTATTAATAATTTTAAAAAATATAAAAAAACTTAAAAAAAACACGTGACAATATAAGGAAAATGTCTTATAGAGTTACATTACCAAATTTTAATTATTAGATATTATATTTGATATATTTGATATAATTTATATTTAATAATACATCAAATATAAATTTTTATTTTATACCACAAATTAATTGAAACGTTGGACCTCATGTCAAATTTCAAGAATAATTGATCCTTTGTAGTTCTATAAATCCATGAGAACTTAATGTCTTTAACCAAGATTGTCAGGTGTGTCACCAATGGCAGATCAAGATCCACCACAAAACAAGCTATTTATAGGTCAATTACCAGCAAGTGGAAAAATTGCCTTGCAAATATTAGTCCGCTTTGGTAATATAAATGTTGATGATGAGGCAGATGAGTCACCATCAATGATGAATAATTTTTGTAGACACCCATTTGTGTCTGAGATAGATCAATATTGATTTTCTTTGTCTTTATCAATTTTTATTACTATAGTGTAGTATGTCATTATATATTATAATGTGTTATGGTATAATATTATAGTATAATGTTATTGTTGGTATTATGGTAATATAGTATAATATATAGTACATTATATTATTATCATTTTATTATTATTATTATTATTATTATTATTATTATTATTATTATTATTATTATTGTTGTTGTTGTTGTTGTTGTTGTTATTTTTATCCTACTTTCCTTTCTTGTTCAATCTGCGAGGATGAATTTTGGAAACCGAAATCAAATCAATTGATCATGGTCAAAAGGGTTTATGATACAGATTACAAAGTCTTTAATTTGGGTCCTAGACGTTGACAAGAATTCAACCCTAAGATCACGCTTAAACAGAGTCCAATCCCAAGATTCAAGCTTGGGATGATTCTATCAATTTCCTAAAGATACTTCTAAAGGTTGCCTATAAATTAGACTCATAATCCAAAGACAGAATACGGTGAAAAAATGAAGAAAATTGCTGGTGGTAATAGTTTCGAGAAATTTTTGGTAGTGAGGGTTTGATTTTGATTTTGATTTTGAAAGATTTTGGGAATTCTGGGTTAGCATTTAGATTTTTGGAATTATAGGGAGGTTCTGGTGAATTTTTGGGGATTTTTGGGAAAATTTGAGATTTTCTAGGGATTTCTAAGAAAATCTAGGTTTTTGAAGAACACAAGAATTTTTTGATGAGTTTCCGATGGAACTTTGAATTTTTTGACCAACTTTTGGAAAAATTTTCAGAAATTGGTGACTAATTTTAGTTTTCGGTGAAGTTTTTAGTTGAGTTCTAGAGAGAGGGGAGAGAATCCTAAAGCTAGAGAGAGAAGGAGAACTGAGCTTTTGAAGATTGAAACGTTAAATTTAGCTTATATGTGGCCCAGAAAGATGTCATTTTGAACACCTCAGATCCGCACGTCGACCCGACAACTCACGTATGGAGCTGACTCATTTTGCAATGTTTCCTTTTCTATTTTATTTTTATTTTTTTATTTCTATTTACTTTTATATTTTGGCTCATTTTATTTTTAGTATTTTTATCATTATTATTTTTCTTGTTTTATTTTTTTGAGAAAATTTATTACTTTGTAAAAATTATTTCTATTAAAAAAGAAAAAAATAATAAAAAATATTTTCAAATAAGTTTTCAAATAATAATAATTATAGAAAAAATATAGAAAAAAAATCTTTTCAAATAAATTCATAAAATCCACCAAACTATTGGGAAATTCCATGAATCAATTTTTTAAAAAAATAAAAATAAAAAATAAAAATAAAATTTTTTTTTTTTATCCTTTAATCTATTGGAGGATTGTTTCAAAGTGAGTTATACCAAACTATTGAGAAACTTTACTGATTTTTTTGAATAAAAATACATTAACAAATTCGATGGCAAGCTTTTTCAGAGTGGGATATTAGTCTCCGCATGAATACTTTTGAGGTGAGAGAATTATCTTAAATTGCTACCAAACTATTGAGACATTTTAAAGACTCCATTTTTAATATTAAATAATTTGGTAAATTATAAATATGACCAAGGCTTAGATAATTCGAAATCAAATTGGTACCATTTTCTAGATAGACGTCGTGGGGGTACTATAACATTCACTATGCGTAACTGTACTCCTGAATCTAAACTTTGGTTTCACATATTAAAATTTATTTCAGGTGGCCAATCACACCTAAACAAAAAAGATTGGTGGCAATTCCTCTAATCCATGTATAGCAGTAGATCCATGGATCTATACGTTATGATAGTTTGGAGACTCCACTAGGGATTTCGAGAGTCAAGCTATTAAATGATTTCTTATTATCTAAGCCTTGCTTAATAAATTTGAAATTATTTTATTCCTTTTCATTACTTATACTTACTTTATTATTCATTTTTTTATTCATTTTCTCTGTTTATACTTGCTTAATTACTCATTTGTTTTTCTCCGTTACTTATATTTGCCTAACTATTTATTTATTGTATATATACATGTCATTCATTTTCATATGCATAACATAAGCTCTCTACCTAGGCTTTACCTTTAGGATGGAGTGAAGTACCTATGCCATCATGAGATTTCATGTCTTCGAATGGGTTTACGAAACACTTTTACTCAGATTGAACCATTTTCACTTGTAGCCTATGCTAAGTGAGGATTGGGGTGTCTTACTAGTCTGTGATAGACAATGATGTAAGAATCAATTTGGAAACCTTTTAAAAATTGACCCAAACCGCATATAGTCAACCTTAAGAGCCTAACCATAGATAGAGCCTTATCTTCTCACCCTTTGTAGTCAATCCAAAATTTAAGGTCATGTTATTATCTTACTTGCTATATGGTGTTTATTTATGTTTCATTGAAATGACTAACTAATTTCTTTGTCTTCTTTTATTTTTTTTCCTTTTGTGCATATTCATAAACATACTTACAAATTGTATAGTGTTCTTACCCCAAAAGTTATTTCAACAAAAGCTCTCATGGATTCCATAGAACATTAGGTTTACGCCTCACTTACACTGTTCAAATGCGACTCTCAAATAGAGATAAAGATAGAATTAGAGAAGAAGTAGCAAGAAGAAAGAGATTGTTTGCCAGCTAATCATATCTCTACACTACCAAAGAAAGTGTGCTTGTTCCTCAAACAGAATGACTTGAAAAGCCTAGTAGATATATGGAACAATATGACTATTTTAAAGCAGGAAGTTTTTTGTCAGAAGTTTAGGCATATTGCATATCTTTTGTCAATAGATGTTGATAACTCACTTATTAAAATGATGGTACAATTCTAAGATCCTTCATATTGTTGCTTTATCTTTAATGAGGTTAATTTGGTGCCAACTATAGAGGAGTACTCGACTTTAGTAGGCATGCATGTACTATATCCAGATAGAGTATATGTGAAGAAGCATAAATCAGGGAATCACAAGAAATTAAGGTAGATCCTAAGATGGGAAAAGAGATCATATATTCCTACATTCGAGAAAAAAGAAAACATAAAGGCATCCCATAAGAGATTTTTTGAGATTTCATTTTCAAGCATCTGGATGATGATCAGAGAATGAATGTTTTTGCTCCAGCCATATATGGTTTGGTCATTTTCTCCAAGGTTTTAGGCCACATTGAGATAGAAGTGGTTGATTTTTTGAATAGATTAAAAAAATGTGTAATCTTTCTCCAGCCATCTTAGCAAAAACCATCAGATCTCTGAATTTTTGTAGACAAAATAACAAGGCAAGATTCATGGGTTGCATGCCATTACTATATATGTGGATGAAAAGCCATTTTGAATGCAAAAAAAGCACATTCTTCAAGCTTTATTTTTACACTTGAAACCCAATTAGGGAGTTTTGTTAGAGTATTTGGCTAAAAACAAATACTTAGAAGAAGTGGAAATATTTGTTACAAGAGCTCACAGCTGATCAAGTAAAATGGTTATCTTTGTGGATGAACATGGAACCTATGTTATATCAACGTAGAGATAAGACAGAGGTTCCACTTTTAGGTATGTGAGGGTCAATGAGTTATGCACCATTGATAGTAAGGAGACAACATGAACCCTTTTGAAGTTTAAATGGATGCACCTGATTTTGCTATTAGGGGAGTGCTTTTACAAGAATGTCACCCAATAACATTTGAAAGTAGAAAGCTAAGCAAAGTTGAGAGGAAATATATGGCCCAGGAAAAAGAACTCTTGGCAGCAATTCATTGTCTGAGGACTGACTGACATTAATTGTTTTCAATTTATCGTGAAGAAGAACTAATTCGACAGTTTAGCATTTTATCACCAACCAAGGTCACAATGCGACAAGCTAGATACAAGAATTTTTATCTGAGTTTGACTTTTGTTTTGAGTAAATGCTGGAATTACAATCAAGTAGCTGATTTATTAAGGCAACGAGCAATAGATTTTAGGAAATTACCAATGATCTATAATTTATGACAAGACAGTTCGCAGAATTGAAAGTAATTTAGAATGAACAAAGCCATGATCATGAAGTTTTAGTTGAATAGAAAGTCAGTATCTGGCAGAAGAATAGGGTTTTTGGACAAGGCCTTGATTTTTGTGCTGAAATATGAGGTTTAAACAGATCTAGAGGAAATGCCATGACACACAGTGGGTGTGACATCGGGGTTGGCAATGCACTTTGGCTCTATTAAAACAGGGATATTATTGGCCCCACATGCGGTAAGACATGATGGACTACACAAAGACTTGCCTCATTTGCCAATAAGACAAAGTTGAAAAGAAAAAACTAGCAGGCATGCTTAAATCACTATCGGTGCCCGCTAGACCGTGGGAAAGTATCTCTTTTAACTTCATTTCAGGTTTTTCTAAAGTTGGTGATCTTGGGGCTATTTTGGTAGTGATCGATCGTTTCTCAAAGTATGCCACATTTATCCCCACCCAAAAATATTGTACTGTGAAAGACACAACTCGGCTACTGTTTAAACATGTGATCAAATATTGGGGCCTTTCTTAGAACATTGTAAGCGACAGGAATCCAAGCTTTACAGGGTCTTTCTAAAGAGAACTTTTTCAAGATATTAGGGTCCCAACTCAAATCTCTTCAAGCTACCACCCCCAAACTGATAGTCAAACTGAACGGTTCAATGGGTTGTTGGAGGAATACTTAAGGCACTTTATTTAAGCCAATCAGAATGACTGGCTTTCGTTATTAAATATCAGTCAATTTTGTTTTAATTCCAATAAGAGCTCTTCCACTAACAAGAGTTCATTTGAGGTGGTCATTGGACAACTACCAAGGCTACCCCATACATCTTTGGAGCAATATAGAGGGAAAAATCCATGAGCCTTCAACCTCAGCAAAGAATAGAAACAAAACACAGAGATTGCATAAGCCTACCTAGAGAAGGCATCAAAACGAATGAAAAAATGGGCAGACAAGGGTTGCAGGGTGCAACAATTCCAAATTGATGATTGGTACTTGTCCGACTAGTCATTGAACAAACCAGGTTCTTGAAGAAGTGAGATCATAGATTGGTGCATAAATTGAGGGTCCAGTGAAGATCCTTTCCAAGGTGGGGAATGCTTCTTATAAAATTGACCCACCAAAGTGGATGAAGGTGCACCCAATATTTCATGTGAGCAACCTAAAACCTTTCTATGTAGATCCTACAGATGCTAGTCACAGGGAGTCAACTAGGGTCATTATCACCATGAACCACCCTCAGAATGTTAGGTTGAAGAGATCTTAGCTGACAAGAAAACCAGGGTATCTCAAAGACTAGTCCATAAATACTTAGTGAAATGAGAAGAATTAGGACTAGAAGAAACTAGCTGAAAAAAAGACCATGACCTTTGGGCATTCAAGAGGAAGATTGAAGAATTCCAAGCCAGCAAGTCGACGAAGACATCGATATAATAGGTAAGGGATGATGTCATGAGCTAACCTTGTATAGGGCCATGATCGAGCTTAGGTTGTCATGAGCCACCCATGTATAGGACCATGACCAGGTAAAGGTGCCAATGGGAGAGGGTAGATCTTTTGTGCTAGGAAAAATGTCTCCATTTCAAAAATTGTAACGGTTAGTGGTAGCATAACTCTAAAATCTCATATGCTCTTTAGAGGGGGTGAGCAGTCGATGTATTGTTAGGCTACCTCACTGGTTAAAGTATGTGCTAGGTTACTCGTCAAGGGCTGACCCTCTGGCTCCAACGATGGTGGGAAGTCTCGATGTACTATTATTGATATTAATAAAATATTTTTTTTATTTGAAAGTCTCGAGTGTTGCCTTGATGTGCTTCCCTTTCTCCTGATATAAATGTGTCTACTTGTGTATGCTTGAGATTAACTTGTGGCTTGTTGTTGCCTATTCAGATATCGAGCTATCATTGGCTGACTTGGGTGAAAGTGTCCATTCAAGTGCCACACAGTCTATCACTTTATTGAGAGAAAGCTTAGCCTGTGACAATTTATGTGTGAACTCGAAGCCAACTCGAGACTACACGTCTGACCCACTGCATCTCTTGTGAATTCTCCTTGGATCGGTCCAATTAAACTTTTGTTAAATCATGGATGAACTATTTTAGACCACGCTTGAACTGTTTGAATCAGCCTAAACCGCACTTAACCATTGATTGGTCGATTTTTTTTTTAATTTTTTTAATAGTTTTTATTTTTATTTACATTTATATTTTATATTTATTGAACATATGCATATTTAAAATTTAAACTTATTAGAGTATGAGAATTATCATAAAATTTAACAAATTTTAAGAAAAAAAGTAAAAATAATAAAAGAAATGAATAAAGTGATATAAAAAAAACTTCAAATAATAAATTTTCAAATAGTTGTTAATGTTTGACTAATAAACAAATATCTTTTAAATTTTACTAGAATGATGGTAAATTTAAAAGAAAATTCCAATAATATTTACTTTGAAACAAAAATAAAATAATTTATATAATCAAATAGTCGAAAGCCTAACATTTTAGGATTCTCCTCTTTAAGGATAAATGTAGATTAAAATCAATAATAAAAATCTAGACAAATTATGAACATGTAATTTCCTAAAAAGATTAGTTTTGAATTTTGTTAGAGTGATTGAAAATTAAAAAAAAAAAAAAAGGAATATATTTGACATTAAAGGTCACAAAACAAACAAAAAGTAACAAAGAATAAAAATAAAAATAATTATTAATTAAGAAATTAACAAAGACCTTTTAAATTTGGAAATTTTGAAAACCATCTTAATAAGGGAATTATAAGAAATTGTGAATGAGTGATTATTATAAAAGGTTCATACATGTAAAATTTTGTCCAAAATTTCTCATAATGAAGGCAAATTTAGAGAAAATGTTCTAACATTGACAGTTTACATTTATTCCCAAATAAGGGAAATATAAAAAATATAATAAAATATTAATTAGTTAAATTTCACTCTTATAAGATATTTCAATAAATCATAGGAATAAAAAAAAATTTGTTAATCAACAACGTAGTTCTAAAGGAAATTTCAAACGAGTAATGTTCTTAAGAATTTGTAAAAAAAACATGTTTTGTCTAAATTATTTCAGAATGATAGATAATTTATAAAATTAAACATTAAAATCAATTTTAAATCTTATTTTCATAAAGGCTAAGTTTTCAGATCATGAAATTCTAAAGGTCACAAATGAGTGATCCTTAGAAGAAAATTTTAGGGAATAAATATTTCTAAATTTTGCTAGAATGATAAAAATTTTAGAGAAATTCTCACTAAAATAAAAAATATTAATTAAAATTTAAAAGAAAATATTTAAATGAAATTATAAAAATTTCCATCAATCTGACGATAGAACCTCTTTAAGGAAACGAACAGATTCCTTGAATACTCTTAAGGTGAGAAAAATATTCTGAAATTTTAATATAATGATGGAAAAATCCTACTAAATTTTTCAATATTTGAATCACTAAATTTATTTAGAATAAAAGACCATCTAATTAAGACCAATTTAGGATAACACAAAATTGATTGGTATCATTTTTAGGTGGGTGCTATGGGTGTGCTAATTTTTCACTACATGTAATCATACTCTCGAACTTAGCTCTATAATGTAAACCAAAAACTACCATTTTTATTAAGTCTTAATTGAATTTATGATTTCTTTCATAGGGATAGATTTAGATTGGTAACCAATCACACCTTAACAAAATATATTGATAGCGACTCTTAATTTTTACGTATAATGATTGAGTTCCAAGACCAATACATTATGATAGAATCCAAGAAAATTCACCTATACTAATCATATTGCATTTGAATCAATATAAATATTATTAGGATTTAAATTCTTTAAAATTGGTATATATTAGTTATATTTAGTGGTTTTGCTATATTAAGATTTAATCTAAATATTATTTGAGAAACTTTTAAACAAATTACGTCTTTCATATAAAAATAAAAATTACACAAACATAAACAAGAATAACAAGTTTTTAAGATTTAATATAATTGCATCTTAAGATTTATTTGAAAGAAAAATTCACTACAGATTACATAAAAATTGATATGATGAATCATATTGATGAATTTGCAATTTTAATGCTAAAAAGACATGTGACTAAATAATTACTTAAAACCCATACATAAAATAATTTATTTTAATTAAAAAAGGCATGAGATTAAACTTTATAAAATCCGATAAAAATTTTAAATGAAAAAATAAATATTACAATGAGCATTTATCATTATTTGTTAATAGAAAATATTGAATTTGATTATCCAATTGAAACAATAAAAAATAAATGTAAACAAAATAATTCTTCATATAATTTCATAAATTATTAGAGGATTAAATTAGAATATGTAAAATTTTTAATTAAAAAATTGATACTACACATTAGAAATTCTTTAATATTTTAATTTGCATAAAATTCAAATGAGCTTATTCCACAAAATAAATTTTAAAATTCTGAAAGACAACATATTATTATACTTTTGAAATACTTTTTAAATTAATGAATTTGTCAATAAATATATATGTTCATTAATGATTATAAAAGTAAATTATATATTATATAGAATAAATTTTAATATTTAATTGTGATAATTGATTTTTTTTAGCTTTCTTTATCTTTTCATTTTTCTCAATTTAAAAATATTATTTATTAATTGTGTCTTTTTGGCTTTCCTTTATCTTTTTATTTTTTAAAACTAATATTTATCTATTATTATAATAATTAATTATGTATTTTTTTGCCTTTTTTTCCTTTCGATCTTTTCATCTGATGATTCCCTCAAGTTTTAGATTATCTCTTTCCAATTTCCTCAAGACTTGCCAATGAGCTTTTGGCTCCGTGGCATGAGGCATGAGGCACTTGGAAAGATTGCTAAGTTTAAGGCGTAATCCTTCTCTCGTGAAGATAAGTTCCTGTAGTAGTGGATCGACTGGAATCCCAAAATAGGGTAGAATAGAAACTAAAAGAAAATTCCTCCAAGACTTTTCTGAAAAAAAAGAATTCCCTTTCTTTAACTCTTCTTGTAAAAGTTTAGAAATGGATAGCCATCAAATCATTGTTTAGAATTCAAAATCAAAGACAAAGAAAGAAATCAAATTGAGTGATTTGGTGAGCAACATGGAAATTAAGAGGACTTACTATGGTGATTTGGGTCCAATATACAATTGAAAATGATATGCCATTAATTCGGCTTAGTGATGTGTGCTGTGTAGCTGGAATCCCAATGGGGAAACTTCTTTCTCACTTTCCAAACCTTTTCCTAGGGAACTTACATTTTGCACAGTGATGAAAAAAATTAATAGTAACTTTAAGATAATTCATGTTAGACAAGTAGCCTTGCTTCGTACATTTATCATCCATATCTTTTTCTCTTAACTTTTTCTTTTCACTTTATTCTTAACTTTTTCTTTTCACTTTATAATTACTTTTGACTTTAACTCTATCTTTGGATTTGATTCATCATTTTAATATTAATTTTTGGGTTGGGATCATTTGGGTGAATTAATAGTAACTTTAAGATAATTCATGTTAGACAAGTTGCCTCTTGTCTTGTATGTTTATCATTCATATCTTTTCTATTAACTGTTTTTCTTTTCACATTATAATTATTTTTACTTCAACTCTATCTCTTTTTAGATCTTTAATCATCCACTGCTTCTGGGAATTAATGCTTTTTCATTTGATTTTTTTTTCCTTTTAAAAGGTATCAATGGAAATTGTGAGAAAGGGGGCTGCATTGGGTTTGAGAGTGTTCAAAGTGGATCAAGCACTTATGTAATAATTGCACCATCCCTTGTCTGCTTTCCCTTCACAAAAAATTTTTTAAAAATAATAAAAAGGGTCGATTGGAACTTAATTATCCCTTTTTAATAAGTGATTTTTTTTTAGAAGATAGAACATGTGAATATTGGCACTTCAAAAATTAAAAAAGGGGTGACAAATCCTAAAAATTTCAAGATAATATGTCTTATTTTGATAAGCAAATCCCCCAACTTGTAGACTCGATTTTACAAAAATTCTCCATCATCAGGTTGATAGGTTTGCAATCCTAAACATTGGGACATTAACCTTAGGTGAAGATGAAAAGAACATCAATTAATCAAGGAAAACTTTTTTACATTTGCATCAAGGATTCAATGAAATAAAATTTGTAATTTTTAATATAGTTAAGTTTAAGTTTTATTCATCACAATTATTTTGCTGAAAATTTCAATGTTAATAAGAAAAATAGATAGATAAAAATTATTTAATATTTAATTTAATAAAAAATCTCAATTAAAAAAGTTTACTTCAATAAAAACTTCAAAATCAGTTAGAAAATAGATAAAAACCAGTCAATATTTTAATTTAACAAGAAAATAATTAACTAAGGATAAAATAGCTAAAAGCCTACTTTAATCAGGACTTCAATATTAATTAAGAAATAAATAAAAATTAGTTAATGTCTTAATTTAATTAAAAATCAATGATTAATGAAAATAATTAATTTAATAAATTAATCAATAATCAAAATGGAAAATTTGGAGCTAAAGGTTCAATACTATAATGCAAAATAACCAAATAAAGCTGACTATATTGTAAAGAAAACAAGGTATTTAAGTTCCATGAAAACAATAATCTGCTTTATGATACTTCCTTAACTGTGGCAGTGACATTATATACATTCATCATAAACGTATAATATACTCGATCCAAAATTCATTTCAATTGGTCTATGATATAATCACCTTTAAAGGATAATATCTAATAGGTTAGAGTTTAAATCTGAAAATTTATATTTCTTATTACCTTCAAATTATATTTTTATTGTAAAAAAATTAAATGAACGTATTGCATACATATGATCATTATTATTTAAACTTTAATTATATTTAATGCAAGTTTTTTAATTTAAAAAAAAATTTAGTTATGCCTTATGAATTTGTTTAGATCTTGAAGTTTGGTGACTTTCATTGTGAAAATGGTGCTGGAATTAATCAACTAAAAACTTTTGTATTATATTCTCCATCGAGTGTCTGCTGGCATTAGCCATGCATATAAACAAGCTACATTGCGAATTTTTACAAATAAATAAAATTTTTATGAGGAAAAGCTTAGTATATTTTAGAGGGATTATTGAAGATGATTTTGACCAAAAACACCTTCAATAATCCCCTTAATAAAATTTTTTGTTTAGATTATTGAAGGTAGTTTTGAAAAAAACGCTTTCAATAATTCCCTCCAAATTTTTTTATATGGATTATTGAAGGTGTTTTTGATCAAAAAAGCCTTCAATATTCCATCTCCAAAATTTTTTGAATGGATTCAATGTTTTATAAGTCAATAGTTTTTTTTTGAGCCAATACTAATGGTTACGTTAATAACCATCAGTATATGATATATTTAAACTAATGAATAGTTATATATCGTCAGAAAAAATTTATTTATACCAGCGGTTAAATAAAATATTGGTATAAATATGGTATATCTTTTTTATTGATGGAATTTAACCGTTAGTAAATAATTCATATAAAAATTTTTTTTGTATGAATTATTGAAAGTATTTTTGGCTAAAAACGCCTTTAATAATCTCTCTCTATAATTTTTTTAATAGATTATTGAAGACATTTTTAGCTAAAAACACCTTCAATAATCTCATTCAATTTTTTGTAAGCCAATAATATTTTTATTTTGAGCCTATACTAACGATTTCGTTAATAATCATCAGTATGATATATTCTGATAGTATTAAAAATCTATCAGTAAAATTTTTTTTTATTGATAGAATTTGGTCATCAATTGTCGTAACAATTTTGGGACCGCCAGACGTAAAACGAGTTTGAAAATCGAGGAAAATAAGAAAAAGAGGAGAGTCACCACCAATATTTGTTAGGGTATGATTTGCCACTCAAAAGGTTATCCTTTTGATAAAACTATAAAAACAGGTTTAAAGTTTATCAAAAAGATAAGTTTCGATCTATGAAAAATCAGGTTGAGTCTAGGAGTCGGTTACGCATGGGGAAGGATTAGCACCCCACCACGCCCATAAATTGGTACCATTTAATTACGCGCTATTTTCGATGTTGGATAAAAATGATTTTAATTTGAAATTTAACACTAATTCCCTTCACTTGAAAAAAAATAAAATTTTGCTAAAATATTTATTTAGAACTATTGAGAAAATCTTTAAGTTAAAGAATTATCTTAATATTCTCCATCGTCTAGGCAGAATTTAAAATAACTCTTTTCGCCTAAGATTTAATACAATAACCCTTAAAATGAAATAACAATCTTTATAGAAAATAATTGTTAGTGACCTCAAACATCTAGGCAGAGTACCAAAAATTATTTCTTTCGAAATTTTATTTTTATTTTATTTTATAATATCACAAAAAGATTTTTTTTAAAAGTATTATTTTTTTTTTACTATAAAAAATTTTATCATCAAACAACAAATTAAAGAGAGAATAATGCAATCAATTATTGATGATAACATGCCAACATATGTATGCTAATGAATGCCATTTACAATGAAATGTAATTTAAAAGTTTGATTCTTAAGTATAATGAGACCACCTCGACTCTCCAACATCTAGGCAGAGCTTAAGTGCGACTGTTTATATTTAAGATCTTAGTTTTATTATACTTTTTATTTATTAATCTTATTATTAATGTGAATTAAGAACTCGTGTGAAAAGACTTAATGAAGTAAAATTTTTTAAATACCCCATCATCTAGGCGACACCGGGAACAAATTACTTCAAATAAAATTTTCACACGTGTCCTTAGGATTGTTAGGAGGTTTTGATTTTAAGAGGTTTTGAATCTTAGAAGATTTTGGATTTTTAGGGGTTTCAAAAACTTAGGATTTTGAAAATTAAAAATTAGTGTTTAAGATTTAAGTAAAACGCGAACATCTCTAAAAATCTACATCATCTAGGCGGACTTTCGGAGCAAGTTTAATTTTTTATAATTTTTCAAAACTAATTAAAAATTTCTTATGTGTTTTTTTTTATGAAAATTTATTCATAATAATTCTCCAACATCTAGACGGAATTATCTTTTAGAAAAATATTTTTTATTCCCTCCAACATCTAGGCAGGAAAAATAATAAAAATTATTAATTTTTTTTAGCATTTTTAATATATATATTTTTAATTATTACTTTCATTTTTATTATTATTAAAACAATGAAACATTTATTCTAACAAATTTAAAAATTTATCATGCAAGAATAAATAAAACAAACTCAAAATAACAAAAATAATAATATAAAAAAATTTAGAAAATTCAAAAATTTTTTTTTTTTTACCTGAATCAGATCGATCAACGGTTCGATCAACGCTGGTTTGGGTCGGTTTGACCGGTTCGATCAGTAGTTCGGGTGATCCGACGATTCAGACCAATTTACTGGCAGTTCATCTGAACCGGTTCAAGGTTGGCTGAAGCAAGTTGACGGGTCGATTTACGCGGATCTTGGGTCAGCTCGGGTCCACGCGCGGATCCTCTTTAGTTGAAATGGTGTCGTTTTGGGTCTTTCCCTAAACGACGTCGTTTTGGGTCTTTCCCTAAACGACGTCGTTTTGCGTTTTGCTTTCCTATATATAGCTGAAGATTTTTTTTTATTCATTATTTTCTGTTTTAGAAAAAAAATGGGGAGAGAGAGCTCTGGCAGAGAGGTCCGGCCATCCGCCGTCCAGTCATCGGAGCACCCCACCGACCGTCGCTGGTCACCGCTGGCGGTGGCCGTTGGTAGCTGAAAAATTACCAAAATTTACCGCGATGCGCCTCTCGGGCTCCTGAGTTCAGATTCGAGGTCCTTTTCGAGAGAACAAGCCCCGATCGACGTGGATCGAGGTTTGAACTTTTTTGAGTTTGCTGTTTTCCCTTTTTTTTTTTTTGTAAAACCAAGGTTGATCTGATTCTTTTTTTGTTCTTGTAGGAAGCTTGACGCTGAGGTTCCTCCCTGCGTGGAGGACTGTGTTTGTTTTTTTCATGTTTTGTGTAGATCTATTTTTGCATTTCTGTTTGGGTATGGGTTTGGTGTGGTGTTTGGGGTTATTGAAAGTATTTTAAGGGGGTGTAATTCGTCTGAAAGTTTTTGAAAGGGGTTTCGAGGGCTTTCAGAAAAGAGGCTTCAATGGAGGCTTAGCTTTTTGGAAAATGGTGGTTTTTTTTTTTACCTCGTAGAGGAAGGGCTGTGATTTTAAAAATAGCTTTAGGGGAATCTGGTGGCTGTAGGGTGGCTGTAGTGGTGCTGGTAGGGTAGTTGGTCTGGTGGCTGTAGGGTGCTGGTCGGGGGGCGGCAGAGTGCAAGCCACCTACTTTTTGTTTTTTCCTCTTTTTTTATTTTTTTATTTTTTGTTTTTTGGTTTTATATTTTATTATATTGTTTTATTATTATTTTTATTAATTAATAAGTATTTTTAAAAAAAATATTATTATTATAAAAATTATTATATATATTGAAATAAAAATAGTAGGCCTGGACAAAATTCGGTGTTCTACAGGCTCCCTCTTGCACATTACTGAGAATCAGAAATAGAGCAAAAGATAAAGATAGACGTTTTGTCCGAAAGCCAATCATGAAATTTTTATTTTTTAATTATATATATTTTTTATTTTACAGGGTAGTTAAGTGATAGAAACGGACATCGTGAGTTGAAAAATAAAGAATTGATTAAGGCAACATCGAAAGTTGAATAATAAAAAAAGTGATCGGAATGATACTGCGAGTCAAAGAATAACAAGATCCGGATTGAACTTGGATTGAATTACAAGTCAGAAAAGAGGAGACCGAGATTAAACCACGAGTTAGAGGATAACAACAATTGAGATTAAACTGTGACTTTAAATTAAAGAGATCGGGATTGAATCACGAATCGGAGAATAAAGAGATTGGGATTAAACTATGAGTCAAAAAATAACAACAATTGAGATTAAACTACGATTTTAAATTAAAGAGATCGGGATTGAACTGCGAATCGAAGAATAAAGAAACCAGAATTAAACCATGAGCCAAAGATTAAATATGACTGGGACTAAACCATAAGTCAAAAAATTAATGAAATGATAGGGATTAAACCACGAGTCAAAGATTAAAGATGACTAGGACTAAACCACAAGTCATAAAATTAATGAAATGACCGGGATTAAATCACGAGTTAAAGATTAAAAAAGACTGGGACTGAACCGTAGGTCAGAGAATGAAATGACTGAGATTAAACCATGAGTCAAAGATTAAAGAAGACTGGGACTGAACCGTAGGTCAGAGAATGAAATGACCGAGATTAAACTACGAGTCAAAGATTAAAGACAACTGGGACTGAATCGCAAGTCGGGCAATTAATGAAATGACCAGGATTAACCACGAGTCAAAAGATAAAGATGACTGGGATTGAATCACAAGTCAGAGAATTAATGAAATGATCGAGATTAAACCGCGAGTTAAATATGACTGGAATTGAACCGTAAGTCAGGGAATTATACCAGACTAAGCTGTGAGTTGAGAAATAAGAGATTGGGTACTCCATAGAGCAACAGTTTTAACTTTGAAGATTGTGCTAACATACCATCTTCAAGGCCATCATTTTTGTTTCGAGAGAAAAAAATGTTGATTCTTCCTAATGTCTCATAAAGAAACCTTCTATGCAACTTATCGAGAGGCATGTAATGCGTGTAATGATTGTGATGAATGAAAAGACAAAGATGCCATCAACGAATTATATCATGCATTTTATCCAAGTTAATTCAACTTTTGGTTCAATTCTTTCAGACTTTAAAAGCCGCTTCCAGTAATCTCATCCTTTTGAATCTTTCAATTTTCGACCAGAAATCTCTGTTTCATGACGGACCCATTTGGCTTTTAGTCGTTCTAAAATCTCTCTTTGTTTTATTCTTTATCCCATTTTTCTTTCTTTGTCTTCAGTAATCAATCGATTTCCTTTCATTCTTTCTGCCTCCATGTTACTATTTTTGTCATCCTCATATTGCATTCTCTTTTCGAACGATGCATTGGTCTATTATGAACTTTATCAATCAATATCTTAGTTTTAAATGACAAATGCAATGATTTCAGGTTAAAAGTTAGGTGTTCAATACGATCAGTAATAGGATATTTCGGGTTTAGAAAGATAAGCCTTTCGAGACATAAAGAACAGATGATTCAAAAGTATTTCAAAAATCAAAAATCAAATATCAATTCTCTAAATAATGAACATTTGGACAACCTCGACCTATTCAGACCAGGTCTTTTCCTAAAAACTTGTTACATTTGCGATCTTGTCACCTGTGATTTCATATGACCAATCTTTGCCCCACATCTGTGACTAATGAGAACTTGCCCCCTAAAAGTCATCTCTTTTAATTCTGGTGACAATTCATCCATTCGATACCACTCCTTCATTCTCTGGAAAAATTTTTCTCCAAGTTCCACCTTCATTCAAGCCGTCTTTACAGGTTTTTAGCTTAAATGACCCATTTTTGACTCAAACTGCCTTTTTCAAGTTTTCAATCTGAATCACTTCCTTTCTCATTTTTTTTATTTTTATTTTTTTTCATTTTTTATATTTTTTATATTTTTTTGTTGTTTTATATTTTTTTATCTTTTTTTTAAGCAAAATATTTCTTGACAATATCTGAATTTACAAGACTTGGCAATTCATCTCTGTCTATTTTTTAAGGATCGGAGCCCCACCAGAAAAAACCTTTTTTACCACATATGGACCTTCTCAGTTGGACGTCCATTTTCTTCTATTGTCATGCTGATATGGCAAAATCTTTTTCAAAACCAATTCACCCTCACGAAAGCATCGAGGTCATATCCTTTTGTCATGTGCTTGCATGATTCTTCTTTAATATATTTGTCCATAACTGAGTGCTGAGAGCCTTTTCTCTTCAATAAGATTCAGCTGCTCGAAACGATCTTGAACCCATTCTGCCTCATCCAATTTTGTCTCTATCAACACCCTCAGAGAAGGAATTTTCACTTCAATTGACAGTACAGCTCCTATCCCATACACTAGTGAAAATGGGGTGGCCCTTATGGAAGTTCAGATTGATGTTCTATAGGCAAGCAAAGCAAAAGATAACTTTTCATGCCAATCCTTATAAGTGTCAGTCATTTTCCCCAATATTCTCTTGATGTTCTTATTCGCAGCTTTCACTGCACCATTCATTTTTGGGCAATATGGTGCTGAATGATGATGCTTGATCTTGAACGTGCACACAATTTTTTCATTATTTTATTATTTAAATTGCTAGCATTATCTGAGATAATCCTTTCCGGAAGACCATACCAACATATTATCTCTCTTTTATAAATTTACACACCACTGATCGCATAATACTAGCATACGAAGCTGCTTCCACCTATTTTGTAAAATAATCGATTACCACAAAGATAAATTGATGCCCATTTGAAGCTTTAGGGGTTATGGGTCCAATCACATTCATTTCTCACATGGAGAAAGGCTATGGTGGTGCCAAGACGTGTAGCAAGACTAGATGAGAATGAATTTTATTTGCATAAATTTGGCATTTATGGCATTTTCTGGCATAACTGATGTAATCATTTTCCATTGTAGACCAGTAGTAACCAGCTTTCATGATCTGTTTGGTCATCATATGCCCATTAGCATGTGTTCCATAAAATTTTTCGTGTATTTCCTCAAGTATCATTCTCGCTTCCACAGCATCAACGTATCTTAGCAAAATCTGATCTCGATTTTTTTTATATAGGAATTTTCCATCAAGCACAAAACCTGCTGCTAATCTTCGAATGATCCTCTTATCATTTTTTGAAGCCCATTCTGGGTAGTCTTGACACTTGATATACTGTACAATGTCATAGTACCATGGTTGTCAATCTACCTCTTCTTCCACATTTGAATAGTGGGCTGGTGAAACTTTCATTTGTACTTTAATGGGTTGGATTCCCATACCATTATTTAACTTAAACATTGCTGCCAAAGTGGCCAAGGCATCAACAATCTGGTTTTCTTCTCGAGGAACATGCTAAAAATGAATCTCTTGAAAATGTTTCCTTAAGCCAGCTATGTGCTTTTGGTATAACACTAGTTTCGAGTCCCTGATCTTCCATTCACCTTTTAGTTGATAAATTACCAAGGTTGAATCTTCATATACTTCTAGTGTTTCAATTTTCTTTTCAATGGCCATCTGTAACCCTATGACACATGCCTCATATTCAGCTACATTGTTTGTGCAATTGAAATCTAACCTTACGGTACATGGGTAATAATTTCCTTCTGGGGATATTAGCACTAACTCCAATGCCATGCCCCATTATATTGGATGCTCCGTCGAAAAACATTTTCCATAACTTCTCTTACAGGCTTTATATCTTCATCCTGCAAGATTGCCACCAAATCTTCCTCTGAAAACTCAAACTTCATAGGTTCATAATCTTCTATAGTTCGATCAGCAAGAAAATCAGTAATTGCATTCTCTTTTATAGATTTTTGTGTCACCATACACAATATCATATTCTGAGAGCATGACTGCCATCTCGCTAGCCCTGCCTGATTAACGATGTTTTTCAAAAATGTACTTGAGGGGATCCAATTGGATATTAGCCACGTCGATGGTAGACGCATGTATCGTCTGAGTACTACGAGTAGGTCCAATCCAGAGGCACAACATATTTTTCTATTTGAGGGTACTTGGCCTCGTACTTGTAAACTTTTTTACTCAAATAGTATATAGCATGCCTCTTTCTTGCTAGTTTCGTCTCTTTGCCCAATACACATCCCATCAATTTTCTTGAACCGTTAAATATAAATCAATGGTCTTCCCTGCAACTGGTGAAACCAACACCGGCGGGCTTATCAAATACTTTTTAATCTTTTCAAATGCATTTTGGCATTTTTCATCCCATTCACCAGGATTATTTTTACGAAGCAACCTGAAGATTGGATCACATTTCGAGGTAAGTTGGGATATAAAACGAGAAATATAATTCCATCACCCCAAAAAACCTCACTTCCCTTTGTGTGCGTGGTGCTAACAATTATTGACTGGCTCAAATTTTATCACAGGTCTACTTCTATACTTCTTTCACTGACTATAACCCTAACAATTTTTCAAATTTAACACCAAAGGTGCATTTAGCTGGATTCAGCTTGAGCTGGTATCTCTATAATTTTTCAAAAAGCTTTTGAGATTAACAACATGATCTTCCCCTTCCTAAGACTTAGCGATCATATCATCAACATATACCTCTATCTCCTTATGCATCATATCATGAAAAAAGTGACCATCGCTTTTTGATATGTGGTACCAGCATTCTTTAGCCCAAAAAGCATAACTTTATAGCAAAACGTCCCCCACATTGTCACAAATGTAGTTTTCTCCATATCTTCACAAGCTATTTTAATCTGATTATAGCCAGAGAACCCGTCCATGAATGAAAAGTAGAGTGCTTAGCAGTGTTATCCACAAGGGTACAAATATGTGGCAATGGAAAGTTATCCTTTGGGCTAGCCTTATTTAAATCTCGATAGTCTACACACATTCTAACTTTTTCATCTTTTTTGGGAACTGGGACTATATTGGCTACCCATTCAGGGTACTTGGCTACTTTTAAGAAACCAGCATAAATTACTCTTTACTTCTTTTTTTATCTTCAGCAATATTTCTGGCTTCATGCATCTCAACTTCTGTTGTACTGGTCGACATTCTGGTTTTAAAGGTAGCCTATGCTCAACTATTTCTATGCTAAGTCCTAGCATATCCTGGTAAGACCATGCAAATACATCAATGTACTCTTACAGCAGATTCACCAACTTTTGCTTCTCAATCGGTGATAGTGAAGTATCGATCTTGACTTCTTTCTTATTGTCACCATCTCTCAAATTTAATGGGTCAGTTGATTCCTGATGGGGTTCTATAATTTTCTTCCTTGTTCTATCCATTTCAACAAATCATGAGGTAAATCATAGTCTTTTGAATCAACATCGTTATCAAGCTCGTTAATATGAGTCAAATTTTTAAAATCAAACCCGGTGTTATTGCCTTGGTCATCCATAATGTTCATTATTAGAAAACCTAAAAATGGGTATAATCACAAAGAAATATATATTGATCTTGGCAAGGGCAAGGAAAATGGTAATGAAAGAAAGGAAAAATGAAAAGTAGGGAACACGGTTATAAGTGAAATGTATTGCATTCATCATTTATTAAGACAATGAAAATAAGCCCTACACTTAACCTTCGTATGCTCTTGGGCAGAAACAATTGGAAATTTTGAGTTTTAAAGGTTCAAAGGACAACAAAAATGATACACCATTCTTTGAGTCTCCTAAAAAGGAAAAGAGATCTCTTCATTTTGCATGACTCCTTCATCCGCTTCCACTTGAAGTCGTGAGAAAAGCTTCCTCTAATCCCATTACCAGTCCTCCTTGTTCAACTCCTATCGACCCAGGATAGATATGCTCTACTGAATGAAAGGTTTCATACAAATAAGGGAACATCATTTTCCCATCAATCAAATCTTATCCTTTAAGGCGTGCCATTCTCTTTTCTTTTTTCTCCAGTATTACATTTTCTTATCAGTAGCTGTAGGCTTATTAGCCTAACCCTTATCTTTCTTTATTTTCAATCGGGCATTGGTGCTCTTACGATCCCTTGTAGAGCTTTTCCTAAGTCTTGCCCCACTCGCCAAACTTTTACCCAGGTAGTTCCTGTTTTAATTACCATATTTCATAGCTTTTGGATACCTCTGAGAGATCGGTATTCCTTGACCCGTCTCTTACCATAAGTAGCCATTTGCTACTGTCAAAAGCTCTAAAAAGAACATTCAATTGCTTCTTCTGCTGTCTCAACGTAGGGAGTTGTTAAGGCTTTTGTTACCGAAA